>OX579654.1:274834-305180 GCA_951230895.1 Carpatolechia fugitivella | reverse complement strand
GAGTCATCTTTCTTTTCGCACGATCAGGTGATTCAGCCTGCAATGTCCTAACCAAACTGGGAAAGTCTCACAAAAAGATTTTTGCTTGACAGTGTCCCCACCGGAATCGAACCTGAAACCTCCGTAATGGGAGTGGAAATCTCGACCACTTCGGCTCTTATTTTTAAGAGCAGAGCTCTAGTTGACTCACGCGAACTTCACACTAAAACCACATTTTGTAAGGTGTTCATATTTGGTTCATGATCAGATTGTTGTTTCTGATCTGAGTACACTCGATGGTGGCTCCATTTAGTTCAAGATTTTCTTTACATTTACACGATACAAGTAAAATTCGCAGTGCTTTACGTTAGACCAAAAAGTAAGTTATGTTTTTTTTTTATATCGTCTACAACAACGCGCATCGAAATATTCTGTAAAATGAAGCTTTTTAAACACGCCTCACGTCTTACTTAAACAAACAGTGTATGACAGCGAATACTTAATTTTGTATTTAATTTCTATATCGCTCAACAAAGATTGTAAGTTTATCACAAAATTATCGACTCGGATTCCAATGCTTTGTATTTTGGTCTTTCTCCGACAATTTCGGATTTGACGTTTGTGTGGGTATAAAGGGGTCGGTAATTATGTGGTAAATCACCATAAAATGAATATCTGATAACGAACTAGCCAATTCTAACTTCATATAATCGTATATGACGTCAGGACTGGGCAGTTCTTCAGTCAAAAGTGAATACGTTGTTATTTGACCAGTTTCGCCGGCCTACTGTCTTTATTTTATTTACTGCACCCGGGTCATCACAGGAAGAGCTCTGACAGCTTCAAAATTCTTCAAATTGTTTAAGCGCGTTTAGTTTCCCAAACTTGACACTGGCACAAAGTTAACAAAAAAAAAAAACTTTTTTTATAATATTCAGTATTTTTTTTATTTAATTAAATAAGACATGGACAGATATAGACAGAAAAAAAACCAAATCTTTAAAAATCATAATGGCTTAAAAATTATAAAAAAAATCACCTCTTATTTTATCATCATTAATACAGTAATTTTACTTAATAAATAAATAAACGAAATAATATTAAAATATATAATATAATAATATTAAAAAGTTTTTAATATTTTAATCTGTCAGAGCTCATCCTATAATCTGGATATAATGTGAATTGATCTTTACGCTATTTGATATAAAGTAAATAATTTGAAGACAGCACAGTAGTGTGCGCGCCCGGCGGGGCTTCACCGTCACGTGTGTGTTTCATTCTTTGACGAAGAAAGTAGTGAAGGCCTTCTGATCAGCTCATCCCATCTGACATTGAACGAGGAGTCTTTTTGGTTATTCCAGATCTAAAGCTCCTTCGCTGCTCTATATTCTTTTAATGGGGGACTTTCCGACAGCCTATTAAAAAAAAATAGTTCATAAATCTTCGGTAAATGGCGTTGAGGATTCGTGGATCCGAAGAAATCGAGAGAAATAAAAGGATTAAAAAAAAAAGGAATCCACGAAGTACACCTGGCGCCATCTATCTTCTTAATTAGAACTATTATGTTTATTTTTTAAAGTGCTGTCAGAAAATTCCTCATCGCTTTGAGGCCGCGATTTTGCAGCGCTATGTCTTGTTTAGAAATATTTTTTATATTTTTACGGTCTGTCAGTAATCCCATTGATCGAACTCGATCTAAGGTTGAATGTGAAGCCTGCGTGCACACGACCGGCGGGGCGGCCGCGCGGCGCCGCGCTAGTCACCGCCGGCGGCGAGCGCGCGCCCGCCCCGCCGCGGGGAGGGGGCAGCGGACACTTCTCACCGAGCGGGCCGGGTCGGCGACCGACCCCACAGACCCGTCGTCACACACTGTTGATATTTAAGCCAATGGGGATAACTGTTGAGTGTTGCTAAATGTGTGCGATTGGACAGTAAGACATCAAGATCCATTTGACATTCGCACAACCGATCAACATCTTTAGGAATACTCAACAGTGGCGCCCCGAAAGGCCTTAAAACACTCGAAAATACATTTTCGCGAGTAAATAAAAATATAAGAGTGACGTCATATCTTAGTCAATTATAAGCTATAAACTTTCCATAAGTTTACAGTAACTTGAGTAAATAACAAAAAGAAGTGATTTCTTGTCATCGTCCCCGCTTCGCCCCCGGCGCTGTCCCGCGAACAAACTCCTTGTGTATCCTCGTGTTGATCCTGAATGTTTGACCTGTAGCCATGCGCGCGCGCAGCACGTGGCGCTGTGACGTCACGCGCGCGCCCGGGCCAGTAGTGTTTACTTGATTGTCTGTCTAAGACTGAATAAACTTACATTTCGCTAAATGTCCTTGGTTGTTTTATTTGAATACCTCGAGAAGGTCTAGTCCGGCCCGCTGGAGGATGCGATCAGGTTAGTTAGGGAAAAAATGATGGGTATGATGGTGATGTAATCCTGTAATCCCTCATCAGAGACATAGGGCTCGAAGAAGAGATTTCCACTTTTCTCGATCTTGTGCGGCAGCTTCCAGGTCCTTCCAGCCGAGCCCAGTTGGTGCAGCCTCGTCTTCAACTGAGCGCCTCCAGGTGACACGGGGGCGGCCCGGCCTTCTTTTCCCATGCGCTTGCCACGTTAACCCTTGCTTGGATAGATGATTACCTGGTCTCCTCAACGCATGTCCAATCCAGCGCCATTTCCTCATTAGGATCTCCTTGTCGATGGGTTTGGTCAGTCACCGCCCACAGCCTTGCATTTGAGCTGGTTGGTGGCCAGCAGATCCCTAGCATACGCCGCAAACATTTGTTCACGAAGACCTGTTAGGTGACCTGTGAGGAAAAAATACCTCAAGAAATATTTCTTATTGACCAATCGTACTTATTTATCCCAGACTGCTCCGTAGCCCAGGTGGTAGTGTATCTGCCTCCGACGCACAGGGTCGCGGGTTCGAATCCCGCCCAGGGCAAACATTCGTGTGATGAGCACTTGTGTTTGCCTTGTTCAGTATGTACAACTTGTTTTTTTTTTTTTATTAATGTTTCAATATTGGAAGAGAAAAGACTGCCATGATCTTGTAGATAGTTTACATTTGTTACGCCTTCTCTATGTCGGTTACGTAACGCCATATAAATCACACTAATAAAATGTGAAAATATACACCGTGAAATTTAACTGGTTGTTTATCCGCAGCAGAACCACTTGGTATCAGTAGGACTTTCGATTCGCTAAGTTAAATTTTAAAAATAAAATATTTTTGTTTTCGAATAATCAACGAAAAATATTCACCAACTCGAAAGCGTGAGAAACAATAGTAGACTACCGCACAACGCGCGCGCGCGCGCATTCGTTCTAAGTACAAAGATACCTATGCGCCGTCAGCGCCGTGTGAAATCAACTTGATATAGCAAAATAAGCTCTAGCGCGTAGTACGTCAGTACCTATTGACCGCACATCGACCGTTGGTCGTCGCCGGTAACGTGTCGTGACACGTGACACGAGCGGCACCCTCGCCCCGCCCACCTCGCCCGACACTCACTCACTCACCCCTTCACCCACCCCTCAGTTGTCCTGCGAACCCGGAAGTGTCGCACGCGCACTGCGTTGCGTAAACGTGCTCGCAAAATGGATCGACACCACAACTTCACCAATTTGGAGTACGTTGCCATGGTGCAACTTTACGCTAGGGCTGATTACAATTCCCATGCTGCCCAGCGACTTTACGCGGAGCCACAACATCTGGAGTCGCTTCGCCTTCACGGGATTCTGAACCCTCAAGTTCCAAATCCCCGGACGATCGTACAGGCGACACAGCGGCTACTTGATCATGGACAATTCCAGACACCAGCACACGCACGGGGCGGAGGTCGACCAGCCGTTTATTCGCCAGAACTTGACGAGGAGATCATAGAGTACTTCGAGCGCGATCCTCGACGTAGTACACGTATGGCTGCGGTGAGGTTTGATGTGAGCCAATACTACGTCTGGAAGTTGCTGCACAAAGAAGGGCAGCATCCTTATCATTTTAAGAAAGTTCATGCCCTTCACGAAAACGACGCGTCGGCCAGAATGACTTTCTGTCAGTGGTTGATAGAAAATCAAAATTTAAACATTTTGTGGACGGATGAAGCGACGTTTACGCGAGTGGGATTGTACAATCAAAGAAATGAACATTTTTGGGCTTTTAATAACCCACATGTCATTCGGGAGTGTGCACATCAAGTGCGTTTCAGTGTAAACGTGTGGGCCGGCATAATTAATGGCCATCTAATCGGACCGTATTTCGTGGAAGGACACTTAACGGGTGCGTCCTACTTAAACATGCTGCGTAACGTTATCCCGGACTTTCTAGATGACGTTCCGTTAGCGGTGCAAGATGATCTGTTTTATCAGCACGACGGGTGCCCGGCTCATTATCAGCGCGCTGTGCGAGAGCACTTGAACTCTGTGTTTCCCCAGCGCTGGATCGGACGCGGTGGCCCGGTGCCATGGCCAGCAAGAAGCCCGGATCTCACTCCGCTGGACTTTTTCTTGTGGTCAGAGCTCAAACGCCTGGTGTACCGTGAGGAACACTCGACTCGTGCAGCGTTAAAAAGTGCGATAGAGGACGCTTTTGACATTGTTAGACGTGATAGGGACACTTTGTTGAAATTAAAAGACAATCAAATAAAGCGTGCGCGATTGTGCATTGAACGCAGTGGCTTGCACTTCGAACAATTACTCCGTTATCGGGAAGTGTAAGTACCTAAACTGTATTTTTTTTAGATAAAGAACATTAATAGTAGGTTAGATAAAATCATTGTAAATAAGTTGATTCCAATTTTTTAAATACGCCTTAAACACTTTAACGACCTAAGTAAGATGTTTAGAATATTTTTTTTTATTGATAATAAAGTGTTTACGACGGTCCTAAGCCCGTAAAAGTATGAAGGGAAAATTGGAATAACTCTTCGGATTTTCGGTAGTTAGTCATCTATCAGCTGACCGCGCGTCGCCGCGCCCCGCCGCCGCCGTTTCTTTTGGCCCGGCGGCCGTTCGCGCCGCTCGCACGCATCCCCCGCCACCGCTCTCTCCCACCCTGCCTAGGTGACTACAGCGCGGCGCCCGCGCGCCTTGGTACGATCAGCTGACGAAGTTTCATTCATACAAGTGATTACTACTGTTTCTCGTCGATTTCAAGTCTCATTTCTCACAATTTGTAACTCAGTCATTATTTGACTTTCAGGACAAATGTGTTTACAAATCGATTGTAATATCGAGACCAAATCTTTTCGCTGCGGATAAACAACCAGTTAAATTTCACGGTGTATAATCCCCCTTCACCGGATTTGGTTGAGATTTGGAATGGAGATAGTTTGTAATCTGGATTAACACATAGGAAACTTTTTCATAAGTCTTATTCCCACGGGAAAATCTTAATAATACTCCAATTCTTTATGTAAAAAAAATCTATAAAATTCTGCCTGTTGGGCATGCAACAAGGGACAAAATATTTATCGGTTTTCTAACTTGTAGTTGAATTTTCTCCGGAAATGTACAAAATAAAACTTTTGAGTAGCCTCCTTTGTTAACCTTTACTGTCATTAGGCAAAGAGCGAGGTAAGTCATGACGTTTGAAATACGTCTAGTTTTGGTTGATAAAAAAATGCTGTGTTGTTGTGAATAAGTTAACGATATAGACGATTTGACCCTATTTTCGAGACTTTTCTATAGACGCTTTAGTTTTGACGTACTTAGTTATTTATTTATAATCATTTTATTTTTACAAAAAGTTTTCAAAGTAGTAACATCAGTCAGGACAGGACCTCGCTTTACAAGGTGTCACTTCAATTGTAGCGTTTTCGTGTCTTTTGCTCACTTTCATTTATTTGTCCAAATTTCAGTACACAGGCTCACATGGGAGGGCCCACTCCAAATCAATAATCTGTAAGGTCGATGACTTTTAGTCGGCATTATTGAGCTGGCAATGGCTTCTGTCTGAAATGGACGACAAATATTTCTAAAAGTACAATATAAATAGTAAACACTCCATGTGCGTATGCTCCCTATGAGCTAGTAGCTAATGGTTGATGTACCTACATACTGATTTTAGAAGAATAAACATTTTTTTTTTACATTCTACATTATTTTGCTTACTTTTTTTCTCTTTTTGATAGCATCTTATTTGTTTACATAGAACCACACACCGATAAAATGAATGAAGAAATTTATAAACCTTGTGCTCATATTCAAAAATCTGTTCCGGATCCAACAGTTGACAAAGGTAAATCAAAGTAGTCCTTCGTAAAGATCCCGCCAATTCCCTAACTTAGTGCCCTAATTATTGCACAAATAAATATGTATTTAAATAAAAAAATAAAGTAGCTGTCCCAAAAAAAAAACACATAATATTTTCGTAAAGAGGCCCAAGATACTCGAGACAGCTTGAGATAGAGTATAAGGGCAAAGGAGGAGATCGACAAGTGATACGTCCACAATCATAATAGACGTCTATGGCTAGGGCTGCTGCCTCCCGTCTTGTAGGCGCTGCCGCATACCAATGTGTTTTCGAATTCCGAATCATAATTTATATTCGAAGCTCATACATGATTATATTTTTCTAGTCTTGCGGTAAAAGAAAACGCAAGAAAGCCCGTACACACCTGCGAAGTATTTCAAAGCTTGTGTGTGAAATGGTACCCGCACTGTCCGTCGTGTACGCATTCTCATGTTTCTAAAACCTCAGAGAGTGTCGATAAAACGTACATTACGAATTTGAAAACACATGATACGTGGCGGGTTTCG
Organism: Carpatolechia fugitivella; assembly: GCA_951230895.1. Lineage (NCBI taxonomy): Eukaryota > Metazoa > Arthropoda > Insecta > Lepidoptera > Gelechiidae > Carpatolechia > Carpatolechia fugitivella. The sequence goes on along the minus strand of OX579654.1, from coordinate 298,425 downwards.
AACTGGCGTCTCTCGGACGGAAGGTAGCGGCCCTATCGTAGCCACTACACCATTCGATATTCGATGGTGTGACCGATGCTTTACATTCATGAATGACATGACGGTGATATGGTTTCCTAGAGCTGTTGAAGAGCATTGTGGCCGAGTGCAGAACCCTGCCCACGTTTGAGAATACTGCTTTCGAACACAAGTTTGTCAAGCACTATTCTCTTCTGCGCAACGAGAAACTGAAGTGTCGCTGGAAGCAGTACCGAGACAATGTTGACAAGAAGGTCTTTTCGCCTTTTTTCTTCCCCGAGTCGAGGTAAACACTGTTTTGTATTTGTAGTCTTTTATTTAGTAGCTCTTTTTGGAGATGAAGTTGGAACTTTGGATCGGACTGCAAATTACTTAGTAGTTATTGCAACAGCTCCTTCTTCATCGTGTGGGTTGTAAGGTCGACAACCGACATCACAAACCCTGGTGTCAGTGTAATAGAGCCGCCAAAGGCCACCGACATGGCGCGTGTAACGACCACGGGACCAACGGCTTAACGTGCCTTCCGAAGCTTTGCCAAGCAAGCTTTTTCTTGACTGTGTCCCCACCGGGAACCGAACCCGGAACCCCTTGAGCATTGAGCGTCGAAATCTCGACCACTCGGCCATGCAGGCGGTTTCGCAGTTTTGCAACAGCGATGACCGGTGATTAACATCCGATAGTTAAAAAGGTATAATCGCTGCTGAAGCACTGCGCCATCCGATCCGATCCGATCGTACTAAAGAGAGTTTATAATTATACAGCTCATATACATCCTGAATAAGGGCGATCAGGCCTTAGTCGACCACGCTGGCCCAGTGCGGGTTGGTCGACTTCACACACAACCTTTGAATTTCTTCGCAGGAGTGTGCAGATTTCATCATGATGTTTTCCTTTACCGTAAGAGCGTCGAATAAACGTACCTACATATGAATTCGAAATTCGAAAACATATTGGTACGTGGTGGGGATCGAACCCACGGTTCCCGGACAGGAAGCAGCGGCCCTAGCCACTAGACCACCGACGCTCTCTTATTTTATTTATAATACAATATAATTTAATTTTTCTCCTTCAGGGATTTACATTTCTATAACGGCACGATTAGATTTCTGCCGTCACAGACCGTAGCGCGCCAGCAGGACCAAAAGATGAAGCTGAAACCTGGTCCAAGAGTTGACTGGAGGGGCCAAGCGCCCATTCCCTACGAGATGAATATGCGTCGACATAAGGAAGACAAGGCGGACGGCAACACTGCAAAAACAGATGAAAAAGAAAGCGATTCACAAAAGGAAAATAAATTGAAAATTAATAAGAAGAAAGACACGAGCCATGATGCAAAAAAAGTTGTGAAAACTGATAAAAAGAAAAGCACGAAACAAGAGATGACGGAATAAAATAATAAATGCAAACTTGCATAGTATCTACCTGATTATAATTTCCCTGACCGACATGTTTAATTCCTGAAATTCTGTGATAGGAAAGGACAGCTAAGTTTTAAAACGCAATAAATGATACTATTTAAGTCTTCTCCGGTGGGTTATGTCTTACCTTCGGAACAGAAGTCAAGCGGTAGTAGTTGGAGGGTATAGGTCTAATTGGTTTTCTCCATCTTCAGGTGTCCCCCAAGGGTCCTTAATAGGGCCTCTCTTGTTTAACATTTTAATTAACGACATTTCTGATTGTTTCCATAACTCTAAAATACTTTTATACGCTGATGACCTCAAAGTCTTTAAAGGTATTAAATGCCTTGGGGATTCTGAAGACCTTCAAGATGACTTAAACAGATTTAATGATTACTGCGTCAATAATAGATTACATTTAAATGTGAAAAAATGTTTTATTATGTCATTTACTAGAAATCGGCATGTAAAGGTGTTCACATATAAACTACAAGATACTGCCCTTGAACGGAAAAACGAGGCCAAAGACTTGGGAGTGCTTTTGGATAGTAAATTACTCTATAATCAATATATTAATACCATAGTCAATAAATCGATGAAAACGTTAGGCTTTTTTATACGTCAGTCAAAAAAATTTACCAACATACATGCTATTAAAACCTTATATTTCACCTACGTGGGCTGTCAATTGGAGTATGCCTGCCAGTTATGGAATCCTCAATATGCTGTGTATGTTTCTCAAATCGACCGAGTTCTGAATAAATTTCTTAGACCTTAATTATAAGACTGGACAAAGGTTCGATAATTACACTAAAGCAGGTACCTATCACAAAATCATGGCTCTAGGCTCTAGACGGGAGATAGCGGATCAAGTTTTTCTATTTAAAATTGTTAATAACATATTAGACTGCCCTCAGTTAACAAATTGCGTGCAGTATATTGTACCTATTAAAATGTACAGTTTCAGACACAGACGATTGTTTGGTTGTGACGTATCGAATACTAACAAAAACTATGTTCGAAATGGATATATGTACAGAGCTCTTACCACATATAATAAAAAGTACACTGATCTAGATATATTCTATTTATCACTCGCACAATACAGAAATCAAGTTATTTTAAAACTTATCTAGCTGACACACTGCGTCATTAGTTTATTAGTTATTATAATATCTGATTAAGTTACAGTAGACCTTCAGCTGTATATATTGTCACGGAGTTGATCATCCTTTTTCAATAATAACACATGTTCCTCTTATAGTAGCATCAGTGAAAACCTGTAATTGGTTAACTTGTGTATCGTAAAATATAGTATAATATGTATTTGAAATTAACTGTTGGTTTTCCAATAAAAATTTATTTAAAAATTTTTATTTATTTATTTATAATATGTACGAAGACTTAATATTGTTTGATCATGTTTCTATTTTAGTTTATAAATGACTAAACCTCTTTTTTTCATACAATTTGTTTCAGAAAACCTAACAAAATGACAGTTAAGACTGTTGTAGCTAAGGCTTTCATATACCTACCTAACATGATTTTCATTGTTCATTGTCTCTTTCTAAATTTAAAGCAGGTAACTATTATATTGGGCTGGCCAAGCGGGCTGGGCATTGAGAAGCTCCAAGGGAAAAGTCTTTATTGCTTGTAACTTATTTATCTACTCTTGTATAGGGTAAGAGAAATAAATACGAAATACTTGGGAACTTACTTTCTATTTATTTACTATTAATTTTAATGCTTAACATCACAGATATTGCCTCACATACTTTATTCTGAACATTTAAAACAATGCTCGTAGACCACAATACTTAGTCCAAAAACATGTATTGCATTCAATAAAAATCCATGTAAAGAATATACAGATATTTCAGTATCTGTATTTGGTGGAGTAGTCTTTGGGAGAGACGACGAGACCGCGGCCCTTGCGAGCGCCCCTGTACACTGTCTCAATGATGTCAATCATCTCCTGCTTGTCTTCCAACGGCCAGTTAATCTTGTTGTTGTTGCCGGTGCCCAAATCAATCATGATGTGTTTGTTACGGAAGAAAAACATCACTGTGCATGGGTCATACAACTCGTACCTGTAATCAATACATGAAATTGAAAATAAATATATTTTAATGTTTTTTTTAATTTTGTCTAAAATAGGTAGTTTCAATCGCAGTGGCAAGCTGCCAATCTGTACACACTTTCCTTGTGCCATAAAGTATTACTTATCTATTACATTTTATTTTATAGTTTTTCATTAGGATTCGGTATTTTATTAGGGATAAAAAAATACCCAAGCCCAATACAAATAACCGCGCATTTAACAAGCTAACCTAAGGAAAAAGGGTAATAATTCTATAAGTATTATTTTCTTAGAGGCATAAAAGCTTGCAGTTTAAGTTATACATACATTTTATTGAAGTCTGGTACTTCAGTGATGTCAACCAAGTATATGACGGCAAAGTTCTTCACCTTCTCCGCAATGCTATATAGCACTTCGTCCATCTTCATGCAGGTTGGGTCCCAGTCGTGGCCGAAACGAATGACCTAAGGCAATACAAGTTTTAATGAGGACTATCCCCAGTTTGGTTATATCATTGCAGGCTGAAGGCCGACGGCTGCTGGGTTTGTGAGGTCGGTTGACGACCCTAGCCCACACTAAGATTTTCAATTCAATTCTTGGATGTATTATAAGATTTTACCAGCCGGCCAGCCACAGACTGAATGAAGTAACCAGGATCTAGATTAAATGAGGTATATTGAAGTAGAGTTCTAACCTAAATCTGCACTTACCACTACGCGGTCTTCCTCGGATAATATGGCCTGGTCAACTTGCCAGCCGTTGTGCAGATGCCCCAGCATATAACTCATCGTGAAATTTTAGTAATTCGCGGCCAGGGTCAGAAAATAAGACGAAATATCTCGATATTTGCAGTATTGCACACACCACACATCAACAAACGAGCAAAATGTCAAAGTAAGTGACGTTATCAAAGAAAGAGTTGCCATTTAAAAACTATTTAATTTACCTCATTTAGGAATGATTTTGTTGCGTGAATTTGAACGCAGCTGTGTTTTTAATGTTGGCTGCACTGTTCTCAAAGGCGGGAAATAATGCAAAAAGTTTGTTAATAATACAGGGCGTAAGTAAAGCCTTTTATAAAAAATCCACAATAATAGAATAGCAAAAAAATCGGTTAATCCCGCTGTCCCACATTTTTTAATTGCTTGGAAATGTGGGGGACAGCGGGATTTTTTTCCCGTTGTCCCCCATGACATAATATTGAATAATAACCAAAATAACTTGGAAAATAGTTTATTTTTTATTGAAGTACAGACTATTAAAGTTATAATCAACAAATTGTAGTTTTCGTTTGTTATCGTCATTTTAAATGTTATTCAAAGGCTAAACCCAATAAATATTTGTAATAAGAACAAGTGTAAGTAATTGAATATAATGTAATAAAAAGCGGCCAAGTGCGAGTCGGACTCGCCCATGGAGGGTTCCGTAACAGCAAGTAACATAAAAGTTCTTGTAGTTCGTTTTATGACGTATTAAAAAAAAACTACTTACTGGATATCGTTCAAACTAACTTTCGTTGGAAGTTTCCATGGTAATGTACATCATATATTTTTTTAAATTTTATCATTCTCTTATTTTAGAAGTTACAGGGGGGGACACACATTTTACCACTTTGGAAGTGTCTCTCGCGCAAACTATTCAGTTTAGAAAAAAATGGTATTAGAAACCTCAATATCATTTTTTAAGACCTATCCATAGACACCCCACACGTATGGGTTTGATGAAAAAAAAATTGAGTTTCAGTTCTATGTATGGGGAACCCCCAAAATTTGTTTTTTTTTCTATTTTTGTATAATAATATGTGTTCTTCTCCACAGATTCCGCCATTGTGTTAGTGAACTCACCCAAAAAAATTTAATGACGGATCTAAGTGATGTAATAACATCCTATGGAAATAAATAATTTTGACTTTGACTTTATTATTCAGAAATTATTTTTGTTGCGGTTTTTAGTATATCGTAAAACTAAAGAAAAAAATATGAAAACAACACTAAATATTTGTTTACATAATATTTTTTTGTACTTGTGTGATTTTTACTGTGATTATATTGTAGTCAATTACACTGTTATTGCTTTTAAAAATGACAAAAATAGTCATAATAATATGTACACGGAGTAATTAATGTAGGTCATTTCTTAAAAATAGTAAGGCGCAAATTTTGATTATTTACTTGTTTTAAATACAATTATTGTACATAATATTATAACATATATATTATTTGTATTGTGTTTTTGAGCATTTCGTTATTAACCTTAACTTTATTAAGCTATTACTCTTCCATGAAAATCTAGCCACGAAACTAAAGAAAAAAGTATGAAAACAACACATTCTATTTGTTTTCATTATAATTTTTGTACTTATGTGATTTTTACTGTGATTTTATTACGTAAAAGACAATTACAATGTTATTGCTTTAATAAATAATCGCTGTTGTAAACTAAACAAGTATGCTAAATAACCTATTGTTGATTGTAACTGTAAGAATGTGTACATAATTTAATAGCACTAAAAACACTCAAAACATAACATTTGTGATTTTTTTGTTCTTACTTGTGACTTTTACTGTTTTTTATTATATTATATTCAATTACCTACACTTGTTCTTATTACAAATATTTACTGGGTTTAGCCTTTGAATAACATTTAAAATAACGATAACAAACGAAAACTACAATTTGTTGATTATAACTTTAATAGTCTGTACTTCAATAAAAAATAAACAATTTCCAAGTTATTTTGGTTATTTTATTCAATATTATGACGTGGGGGACAACGGGAAAAAAAATCACGTTGTCCCCCATATTTCAGAGTAATTAAAAAATGGGGGACAGCGGGAATTTCTTTTCCCGCTGTCCCCAGCGGGGGACAGCTACGTGGGGGACACCGGGAATAACCGATTTTTTTGCTATTCTATTTTTGTGGATTTTTTATAAAAGGCTTTACTTACGCCCTGTATTATTGTTCAACAAACTTTGCATTATTTCCCAATTTTATGAAGTGAGTAGGAGTGGGTACCACATTACTTTCTTTAAGGTCAAAATCACCTTGGCCTACTTGTCGGAGCAAAAAAAAGCTGTGTGAAAGTAATGGCGTCAGTGTGGGTACCGATCGGCACGACGCAACCATCATACCGGCTTGTGAAGGACCTTGCCAGCTTCTATAGTGTGGATTTTATTTATTTACTACACATAATCACGCGTAATACATAGGCACACGTGTTGTATTGATACTAAAAGAGTAGTGGATTGGCGAGAAAAGCGTCTATCTATTACTACTTAAATACTAAGTAATATTTTGTAGCTTAGGAAAATACGTAGTTGCTTGCGTGCGTGTGTACGAATTCAGAATTAATGAAGCTATATAATAAAATTGTGTTAAAATTGATGTTAGTTTTAAATATCTGAATAAGAAACGTGTAAGACTGGTGTTTATTCAGTGTTTTGCGATTTAAATCGATAGAGTAAGCCAAAGCCGCGGTCTGAAAAGGCATTGTTTATAATTCGCGTGTTTGTTTACGGAGCGTTCCAGCGCGGCGGGGCGGGCGGGGGGCGGCGCGGGGGCGGGTTGGCAGCGCGCCATCGTCGGATCGCGGTCACACTCCAAACACACGGATTTCACGGGAAAAAATAACGAGTCGAGAGCGCGATCTGATCGCGGCTGATGCACCGCGCCGCACTCATTCATTTTATTATTGCAATTTAATCTCGAGCAAGCCCCTTCAAATGGTTCCCTAGATTTAAAAAGTGAACGTGTGTAAGATCCAATGGTAATTTGTGTTAAAGGAAGTGAGTCGACAGTTTGTGGTGCAGTTTCCAGCCAGTGTCGCGCACCTCGTATTTGGAGCGCGCGTTGGCGGTGTCGGTGACGCTCGGGTGCATCGGGCGCGGCGCGGCGCGTGCGCTACCTGACGCAGCACTTTCGGTTTTATGAACATACCGACAGACGCTGTAAGCGTGCAGATCAGCGAGCTCATTGACTGATCATTTCGCATAAATTCGGGTAAGTGGAGCCCCCTCTACTTACCTTACGGTATCTTTTATTAAGATGTTTACCAGACAAACTACCCGACATCGTCCGTTTTTGCAACAAGTCACAAGGTTTCCGCTCAAGATAAGGGTATCCTTTGTTATACAGTGATAGGCACAAGAAAGGCTATGAACAAGGCGTGCCCGTGCTGATGATAATGAGAAGCTACGGGTGACGGGTGGCTCAATGAAACAGCAGATTAGGTCGCTATTTTATATTGGGCTTGCTCAGCAAGCGCTCACATACACATATTATATTACATAGGAGATTAGTCACATTACAGGTTTTCAGGAATGTTCAGGGAAGTATTTAAAACGACGGAGATACAACTTACATCTTGTGCGGTCGGGCGAAATGACAAGAAGGAAGAACCATAGAGTAGATAAAATGACTATTTTTAAATTCAACCATAAATAATTGAAGCGTACCTCACACTCACACTCAATCAGTCGTTCCAACATCCTTAACATACTTACTTATTTATGATCTCACTAAAATTATAAAATGTGAAAATATATTAGGATGTTTAGATGTTTGTTCCGCTTTCACGCCTAAACTACTGGACGGATTTGGATGAAATTTGGAATAGAGATAGTTTGTACCCTGGATTAACACATAGGATACGTTTTACCGAGAAAAGTCGTATTCCCACGGGAAAATCTTACATAACGCGAGCGTAGCCGCGGGCGGACCGCTAGTACCTGCTGAAACTGATGCGCAAATAACGGTTACCGTTATTTCAGATACAACATGTACTTAATTGTCAAGATTTATTTAAAAAGTAACATCCGGGGATTCTTTGAAAAATACGGGTCAAAACCCTTTATTCCTTGCAGGAAATTCTACCATTCTGCCGGTTTTTGTTAAGATTCCTTGACACCTACACAAGTACACAACATACCTACTCATTCAGTACTTACATACTTACCTAAATATACACTAGGTACTCAATACTCATTCATGTCACTGTCGCATGAAGATAAAAACGCATTCCATTCCTAAACCGCCCACTACACTCTCGTCCGAAGTTCTTCGACGAAGTCTCACGAAGTGTCAAATTGGTGTAAAAGTGAAGCCCGAAGTTGCCTCTCTATACTCTCGTCCTCGGCTTACTTCGATCAACTTCGCGAGTAGTGTAGTGGACGCTTAAAACAAAGCAATCAATATCGACATCTTTCCTCGGAACAATCTTGTTAGAATAAGTATTTAGAAAATTTTGCGTTATTTTGTCGTTAGAAAGCCACGCAATATCGCCTGCCTTTGCAAATAGGATTCTGCAGCAGTCTTTGCCAGTTTATCTGTAATAATGTGGCACAGATAAGGTTGCTCACCTCTATTGCGCATAGACCGAAAAGAATCCTAGAGGGATCAATAAATATGATATAGAGAGATGATCACGAAAATGTCTGTCTCACTGAGGGTTCAAGAGCATTCTTTGTTTTTTGAGATGCGTACTACTATTAGTTCCCGACTATGAATCGCTTAACATGTTCAGTATTATCTTTACACTAATAAAATTTAAGTAAATGCAGTTTGTTGGTATATAAGAGCGTTTACTTGTTTAAAGTATATTCTATTCTTGAGAACATTTTAGCCGATTTGGCTTTTTTAATTAATGATCCTATTTAAGGATTAAAGGAAAAGAGAAAAATAACAACAACGACAACGTCTGCTAGTCACCAAAAAGGATTTACTTTCCAAACATATTTACAGTAAGCGAGCAAGTGCCCACTGATTGGAATGCCTCCCTAAATCTTTTTCTCTGCTGTCTGTACGTTTCGTCCTAAAAGGCGTCCGAATCAAATGGTCCCGACCGCTCTTGGGCTTACCTCGACGACTTGTCGGTGATGTCGTGTACACTCGGTCCATTCCCCTTGTGCAGGTCCTCTGGTCCCGTAAGCATGGTCTCAATGTGCGACGTTTCTTGCCCAACGTTTTCCGGACTAGTTTCGAACAAAATTGTTTCGAGCAAAAATTAAAATACCACTACAATAAAATTTTACCTCGGAGGGAAATAGATAGTGTAAACCTAACGTATGTGTTGATACACGAAGGCCGATGCGATGACGGCTGATTTTGACTCGCTAAAACACTTCCTTGATTGCTTAAATAAGTTTATTTGCTCACCACAATACAATACAATTGAGTACATTTAACTTACATCTAATGCATAAAAATATTAAGTATTGTGGGAAGCCTGATGCCTAAACTAGACAAAAGTCTGTATTTCAGGTCACCAGGTCTCCCTCCTAGCTCGACTAGATACATATATGCATTTTTCTTCTTAAGCCAATTTTATTTGTATAGGTGACACATAGTGTTAGTAGGTGTTAGTATTGTTAGTAAAAGCCTGATACATATATAGATAGAAAAACATAATAAAATAAGATAGAAGCAGATTATGCACAGCGATTATTGTGTTGCGTAAACTATTTCACTGTCGCAAGTATATTTTCGGTAGAATCATAGTCCTGATCTAGTAGCCACATAGATATTTTTTTATTGCATTGATAAATACACCCACGCACTCACTATATGATTTTAATGAGTGAATACTAACAATGCTAACAAACCGAAATAAATGGGCCAAAATGTAAATAGATACTGACGGTTCTGTATTTTCAACATCTATTTCAACTGTTTCACAGTATTTGAAGAGGTAATAATCGTAACGTACATAAATAACGCAGCAGTACATTCACAATACGACTATAATACTGTATTATTGTAACAGAATTAAAATAGCAGAGAATGCTCTCGTCGAAAATTTTCGTCGTAGCGCTAGGCTTGCTACGGCGCGCCGTAGCCGTAGCAGAGAGCAGGTTACCTGCTACGCAGCGAACTTACCTACAAAATCATGTTCAAAGCGCTACACTGCGTGCACTTACTAGAATTTGAACCAAAATGGAAAGAAAGTGACCTAAATAAGACACAATACCCAGCCAATTGTGTTAAAAGTAATACAAAACGTAAAACTGCGATACGATGCGAAATCGAAAAACATACTCTAACAATATAATTAACAGGTGCCGTGTCAACATACTACATGTTGACCGTAGCTTTAATCGGTGTTTTCTCATAAGGGAACATTATTAACTAACTTAACTTTTTTTTTTACTTTGGGGACATTATTGTTTCAACAACATGACCTACTCAAATCGGAAACCGGGTAATGAGGTGCAGCGGGAACAATAATGTCAGACTTCTTTGTTTAGTTCGAGTGCAAACCGGGTAATGAGGTGCAGCGGGAACAATAATGTCAGACTTCTTTGTTTAGTTCGAGTGCAAACCGGGTAATGAGGTGCAGCGGGAACAATAATGTCAGACTTCTTTGTTTAGTTCGAGTGTAAATGCAACGTGATTCTTAACGTTTGTACATTATTTTGTCTTTAGGAGAAAGTGTGGGAGAGTTCTCGTGTAAATGGTAGCTTTTAGTCATTAGTTACTCCCTTCAGCAAGGTTATATGTACTAAACTAGAGCACTAGTATAAAGTAAATAAAAAAAGAGGAGAGTCCAAAGGCTGAATGAAAACTTGAATGAACTTCTTTATACTTTTTTTGACGGCTCCGTAGCCCAGGTGGTAGTGTATCTGCTTCCGACGCACAGGGTCGCGGGTTCGAATCCCGCCCAGGGCAAACATTTGTGTGATGAGCACTTGTGTCTGGTTGTTGATTATTTATATAAGTATGTATTTATCTATTTGTGTAATGTATATCAGCTGTCTGGTACCCATAGTACAAGCTCTGCTTTGTTTGGGATCAGATGGCCGTGTGTGAAGATAAATAAATAAATAAATTCTTTATTTGCTTATGGAAAACTACAACAGTTTGTTGTCAGGGTCTCCTGTTAAGCAAAGCCTGTGTTAGGAGGCCCTGCTCTTCCTAATGACAAGTTGTTTTTCAAGATGTCCCCACATATTTATTTATATGAATGGAAAAATACGTATTCTAGGGCACTCACGTAAAAATGGAAACTATGTCGGGCTCACCTTGCGGGCGGTGGTGAGTGACCCGCCGGCCTCCCTGAAGAAGATCCTCGTACAGGATCGAAACGTTGGAAGACATAGTTTCCATTTATACGTGAGTGTTTCCGTTTTAAATGAATAATAATGTATAAAATCGCGTATCGTTCAATAATATAATATTCTAGGGTTGTGTGGCAAATAAAGACGTGTGTCTTTGAACACGCCAGTATCTTTCTTTCACTCACTCACTCAGCATAAGCCGTGCATAGTCGTGAAGCGAAACTACCCACCACTTCCAACGATGGGTCTATCGACATGTTGCTTGGTGGCAGATCCAGAGTAAATTTTTGGGGTTGAAGGTCAATTTGTCATGATTTTAGTAAATCAGAATTATTTTCAAACTTTGTCACAAGCCAATATGGTTTTAATAAACGTATAGTACCTACTAACCTAGATAAAAAAATATATTTTTTTGTTTTGGTAGGGCTTAAACCCCCTAGTCCCAGTTAGCCCCTCCCCCTGGATCCGCTATAGTAAGAAACAATATTTAGTTCCAGTCAATTTTTGCATTGTTTCAGCACCATGCGGCAGCAGTAGCGCGCGCGAGGAGTGGTGAAAGGGAGCGATGGACACGGTGTACCCGGCAGGTGCGTCGGCGCTGGCGCGCGGGCGCAGGCTGCGGCGCGGACAGCAGCGCGCGCGCACTCGCACGCAGCCCGTCACCTTCGCAGAGATCAAGGTGATGATTTTGGCCGCTGGCAACACTGGCGAATAGGTTGTAAACAAAAGATTTGATACATTTTATTGATTTAAAAATACTTTAATACAATTTTCCAAGTTTATCGCATTTGTTATACGTATTAATTAAGTGTATTTTGTGTTAATTAGTGTATAAGTGTAAAAAAAATCTAATATTTATCCTAAATTGTGTATTTAAAAAACGTACCGTTGACAGTTGAGTATTTTATTTGAAATAATTTGCTACTGGGCTATATACTACGATACTTTCAATATAACTAGTTACTTAGGGACGTGAATCGATTTGAAATTACTTAGTTTTTTGTTGAATAGCTTATTTTTTTATTTTTTTTTGTACATTTCATTAATCATAACCTCAATTTAAGTGACTGCTTATCAGCTGTGCTACAGCCGTGCTTTAATCTTGCTTTTTACTGTTATTTATTTTGTTTAAAATGCCAACTACCAGAAGTGAGGCAGCCCGTCAACTAGAAGACAACTTAAAATTAGCTTTGTATGAATTAAAACAGTGTAAGGTAACCAATGAGCAGTTGCTTACTGAGAGAGATGAAAATGAGAAGGAGGTGTTGCTTATTGTTAATAAGAACTTAAAATTGAAAAGTGAGATGACAGAGTTGCACAACAAGTTCCTTGACGTGACGGGAGATAGGGATCGGCTTCAGCACTTGGTGGATGGCTTTGACTGGAGTGGCAGTGCGTTCGAAGATGCTCTGAGGCGTATTGCTGTCCTGGAGAAGGAGCTTCGCGACGCACGTAACGAGATTTCTGCACTAAAAACTGCAAACGATAGCCTCAGGTCGGCGCAGATGTGTAAGTATAATTATGACACTTTCATATCTTTGACCGACAATCACATCTGTGATTGTAAACAAGCTCCAGCGAGCTGTTCCGTGCCGACCGTGTGTCCCGCCGAACAGCTGATACTGACCCAGGCGCCGTCAGTCGACTTGAGTACTAATAGTGTTATCAATAACGCCTCCTCCTCTCGAACAAAGAATAGGTATATAATGTACAGCGATGAACTTGGAAAAAATATAGGTTTACAACTTAGTCGGCGCGTGGGCCAGGCATTATTAAATAACTGTATGCCTGGCGCCACATATTCACAAATATTAAACAAAGTGTTGTCATCGCAGTTTTTAGAACCCACGACCCTAATTATTTTAATTGGTAGAAGGGAAAATGTATCTCAAAAACTAATTACTAAATACTTTTCCAAACTAAATTCTTTACAAAATGTAGATAAAATAATCTTATTTGCGTTTCCCTTCAGCCAATCTTTGTCGCAACATGAGAATTATATAAGACATGATTATAATACATTTATACACACATTGACATGTCGACATACTGAAAAATTTCATTTCATAGACACCAATATTTGTATTGGAAAATATTTTTATTTGACTAAGGATAGGTATTACCTATCTAGGTTTTATACAAAACAGATAGCAGAGTTGCTATCTTATTTTATTTTGAACTCAGTCAATTTTTTGACTAATGAAACGCCTGCTTCTATTGAGCAGAGTAATAATAATGACATATACCCCTTGGAATCTGTTCCAAGCTCTTTAAATTAACCCATAGGACAACAGAGAGTAACTCTGGCAGTAGCCCTAATATTTGTATAAATATACCTTCATCTTGCCCATTAAATCAAGTTACTAGTAATAAATGTAAAAGCAAGAATATTTTAAACGTGGTTCATCAAAATATACAGGGCATATTAAGCAAGGAATTAGAAGTTGAGTTGTTCATGAACTGTAATAATATTGATATTTTATGTATTACAGAGCACTTTTTAAAAAGTTATCAGTTCATGTTCAGCTTTAATAACCACCACCACGTAGCTAGTTCGTTCAACAGAAAAAAAGCAGAACGCGGTGGCTCCTTAATACTTGTTAATAATAGTTTTAAATATAAGGAACGAGTTGACATAGTGAGCCTGTCTGTTGAGCGTACTATTGAAATAGCCTGTATTGAACTTGAACAACTTATTGTAATGAGCGTATACAGACCACCAGATTCATCTTTTGATTTATTCGAAAAGATAATGGATGAAGCGTTGACTAAAATCAGCGATAAAAACAAGAATTTTATAATTTGTGGTGATTTTAATGTTAATCTGTTAGAGGATAATAATACTTGTACTAGATTTAAATCTTTATTTTTATGTCACAACATAAACTATCTTTTTTTGGAGCCTACTAGAATTACTGCAACATCTGCTACTTGCATTGATAATATATTTTCTAACATTACGCCTACTTACAAATCGGTCATCAATAAATTAACCTCTGATCACTCTGGTCAGATAGGTATATTCAATATTAAAATAAAAAAGGACCAAAAAGAGGATATTACATGTGTCCCCATTAGTGACACTCGGCTAGAACACTATAGGAATAATATTTTAGATAAATTATCGGAAATACCATACAGTGACGATCCAAATTTATTGTATAACTCAGTATTTAACGTTGTCAAAAATGAATATGATACGGTATTTAAATCAAAAACTATAAAAGTTAATAACAAAGCTTTGTTTAGTGATTGGGCGACAGCGGGAATTCATAGGAGCAGACGAAAATTATATGAACTCTATGAAGAGAAATCATATAACAAGAGTACGGCCTTTCTAGATTATGTTCGTAGTTATTCAAAAATGTTTAAACGCGTTTGTGCCGTAGCTAAATCCAATTTCATTAAAAACAAAATTGAATCTAGTAGCAATGTAATGAAAACGACATGGAAAATTATAAATAGCGAGACTGGAAAGGCCAAAGCTACACATAATAACTTCAAGCTTAAAATAGATAATCAATTGTTAAGTACAGACCTAGAAGTAGCAAAAGCTTTTGAAAATTTCTTTACGGACATTCCAGTTTCAACAACCAAGTCTTTAAATTCATCTCCCGCTGCTGCTGAATCTATACTTAAGCAGAACTTTGAGGAATGTAAAACAGATTTTAAATTTAGGCACGTAAATAATGAGGACATTGTAAAAGATCTATGATTGTCTTTTCGATATACATGCCTAACGATGAACGTGAAAACCTTATCGTCTTTTCCGAATGTTTAAGTGAAATGTATGCGATAATTGATAGTGAAGATGTGGATCTGGTATACATGTTGGGTGATTTTAACGCGCACATTGATATGCCTTTCTTTAGTGAACTAAGTAGTTTCTGTACGGAACAACAGTTATGTATAGTAGACACTGAGCTGCTACCGGCCGACTCATACACTTATGTTAGTGACAGTCACGGTTGTAGGCGGTGGCTAGACCACTGTGTGACTACGTTAGCGGCAAGACAAACAGTTGTCAGCGCTAAGATTTACTATGATGTGTATTGGTCAGATCATATACCTATGGAAATTGTATGTAATTTAAGTAAAAGTATACCTAGAAATAAAATCGATATCAGTGAGGACAGTAAGAATAATAATAATAACTTATTAAATGGAATAATTTGGGGGGAACGGGAGCAGTCGCAGATTAATAAATATTTTAGTATTTGTAATAGTAAATTAAAAGACATTGATTTTCCAAATGAATTGTCATTGTGTGCTGATAATCTATGTAATAATTTGGATCATAGAAAGGTTATTGATAACATGTATAATTCCATCCTAACAGTTCTCAGGGAGGCCTCTGTTGCTAGTTGTGACAAAGAACGGAGCAGGAAGGGTGGCTATATTACTGGATGGAACAAGCACGTGCGGGGGGCTCATCAGAGGGCAAGGCTTTGTTTTCAGGAATGGTGTGTGTATGGTAAGCCTAAGTCAGGGCGACTGTATGAGGCAATGTGCTCCTCGAGAAAATATTTCAAAGCTAAACTCAAATTCTGTCAAAATAATAAAGATCAAATAAAGATGGACATTATTGCCTCCCACCACAAATCTAAGAATTTTGTGCAGTTTTGGAAATCAACCAACAAGCTGAATCCTAAGATGGGCCTACCGGTAAGTGTTGAGGGTATTAGTGGGCCCAGTGATATAGCCAACCTATTCATGAACCATTTCAAAGTGGAGCCCTTGGTGGTGGACGCTGGTGGGCCGTTGTTCGGTGCTGGTGGTCGCGTGGGTGATAACTTAGTAAAAATAACTGCAGCAGAAATCTCTAAGATTATTCAACAAATGACGAGAGGTAAATCACCCGGACACGACGGCCTTAGCATCGAGCATCTGCAGCATGCGGGTGTTCACCTCCCAAGGGTTCTGGCAATGTTCTACACGTTCTGCATTCGTCACAGCTATCTGCCGGACGATCTCATGAAGACGATTGTGATACCCATTATCAAATGTAAAACAGGCGATGCCTCTGACAAGTCCAACTATAGACCGATTTCTCTGGCCACTATTTTAGCGAAGGTGCTGGACAGTGTGCTTAATAAACATGTGAACAAACATGTCAACCTGCATGATGCCCAGTTCGGTTTTCGACCGGGGCTATCAACCGAGTCAGCAGTTCTTTGCCTTAAGCACACTGTTCGGTACTATACTGACAGGAACACACCGGTATACGCTTGTTTCTTGGACTTGTCAAAGGCATTTGACCTAGTGTCATACAATATTTTGTGGAATAAATTGTACAATAGCACGACCTTACCTGTTGAAATAATTAACATGTTTAAGCACTGGTATGATAACCAAACCAACTTAGTTCGATGGGCGGGGGAGTACTCCGAGGGTTATAGGATGAAATGTGGTGTGAGGCAAGGGGGTCTGACCTCACCCACGTTATTCAATGTTTATGTTAATGGGTTGATTGAGGAGCTCAGCGGCGCCGGGGTGGGTTGTTCAGTGGATGGTTGTTTTGTTAACAACATCAGTTATGCAGACGATATGGTGCTGCTGAGCCCCTCAGTCAATGCACTGAAGATATTGCTAGCAATATGTGAAAGGTTTTCTGTGGCCCATGGTCTCAAATATAATGTAAAAAAAAGCGAGATATTAGTCTTCAAGTCAGGCACTAAAACATATAATGTTCCTACAATAAGTCTGAGTGGGTCTCCACTTCAAATTGTTAAGCAATTTAAATATTTGGGACACTGGGTCACAGAGACCCTCAATGATGATGTAGACCTGGAAAGGGAGCGCAGGGCACTGTCTGTCAGGGGTAATATGCTATCACGTAGGTTTGCACGTTGCTCTCGTCCAGTGAAAATCACTCTGTTTAAATCCTACTGTCAAACTCTGTATACGTGCAGCCTGTGGAGCAATTACACTAAAAAGGCCTTCAGTGCCCTGCGTGTCCAGTATAACAACGCCTTCAGGGGACTGTTGGGGCTGCCCTGGCGCTGCAGCGCCTCGGGGATGTTCGCCGCCTGCAGCACGGATGGCTTCGAGGCTGTGTTACGAAAGCGTGTGGCCTCTCTGTGGGAGCGAGTGCGGGGCAGCACCAACACTCTTCTGAAGGTGATTGCAGATAAGATGGACAGTACTATCATCGTTCATTGGTTGTCAATGCACGTTCGCTCGAATGAGCATTTCAAATTTTACTAACTTAGTCAGTAAGTCTTTGTAATCATCTAACATCTTATGGATCAATGGTGTCCGAAATAAATAGTTTCATTTCAAAAGCGTTTAAATCCCTGGAAATGAAAAAGACGGCTGACGTCCATGGTCTATCTGTAAAAATTATAAGTTCCATTATAGATTGTATCGCACCTCACCTTTGTTGCATATTTAATCAATGTATAGATAACGGTGTGTTTCCTGACTTGATGAAACTAAGTAAAGTGATACCTTTATTCAAAGCCGGTAGTACATCAGACCTCACAAATTTTAGACCTATATCGATACTACCAACTCTTAGCAAAATATTTGAAAAACTCATACTTAATCAATTGCAGAGTCATTTTTATGTCAATAATTTAATTCATGTTGCTCAGTTTGGTTTCACAAGGGGTCGTTCAACAGCCGACGCTGGTGTTGAGCTAATTGACAATATTTTTGGTGCCTGGGAAGACGCAATGGATGCAATAGGTGTATTCTGCGATCTATCCAAGGCTTTTGATTGCGTCCATCATGACATTCTTGACAGGAAGCTACGCCATTATGGTGTAAAAGATCAGGCTCTTGGCCTTCTGGAGTCATATCTAACAGATAGGGTTCAGATGGTCGATGTTAATGGGAAAAGATCACCCGGATCTTCAATAAGTATGGGCGTCCCGCAGGGTTCAATTCTTGGACCTTTCTTGTTTTTAGTATATATTAATGATTTACCTTATCTTGTTAAAGCAAAACATGGGTTAGTATTGTTTGCCGATGATACTTCTTTGAAATTTAAAGTTAAAAGACAACAATCAAACTATGACGACGTAAACAATGCTATCTCTAGTATAGTGAATTGGTTTACTGTTAATAATCTATTACTTAATGAAAAGAAAACTAAATGTATTAAATTCGTATTACCCAATGTGAAACCGGTAACTACAGATATATTTATAAAAGGACAGAAATTGGACCTTGTAGATTCGACTGTCTTTTTGGGCATTACTTTAGATGCCAAACTACAATGGGATTCTCATATAAATAAATTGTCGAACCGACTGAGTTCAGCAGCGTTCGCAGTTAAAAAAATTAGAGCCCTTACCGACGTAGACACCGCTAGACTAGTCTACTTCAGTTACTTTCATAGTCTAATGACCTATGGTATTTTATTGTGGGGTCACGCTGCGAATGCTAATAGTATATTTATTTTGCAGAAACGGGCTGTTCGTGCAATTTATAGATTAGGGCCTAGAGTGTCACTGAGGGAAAAATTTAAAGAAATCAATATTCTGACATTTGTGTCTCAATATATCTATGACAATCTTGTGTATATAAAACGAAATATAAGTAATTTTCAGAAGCACAGTGATATACACAATTTTAATACTAGAAATAAAGACAAGTTGGTTGCTTATGTCAGCCGACTACATAAAATTAGTAATTCTTTTAAAGGCAATTGTATACGCTATTACAATAAGGTCCCTACTGATATTAAAAACTTGCCTTTAGACAAGTTTAAAATAATTATAAAACAGAAATTGTATAAAAAAGGTTACTATAGGGGATATCTGATTACTTAGAAGACAGGTGTCCATGGGAATAGATTGTTTGAGTAGCAGGCTTTTTCGATATGTAATAAGCATTAATTTTGTAATTGACAATATTTTATTTAAAAAAGGAAACGCAAAAGATGCGATGACTGTGGAGTTTCTTCGGTGAGCTCTTCTCCACAGATTCCGCCATTGTGTTAGTGAACTCACCCAAAAAAATGTAATGACGGATCTAAGTGATGTAATAACATCCTATGGAAATAAATTATTTTGACTTTGACTTTGACTTTGATGATGAGCTCCTGACCGGTTACGGCCACTGCTTCAGCTCCCATAGCACACACTTGACCATCTGTGAGGATGAAGAGCTTACCACTCCTACTTTTTGTTTTGTGTCTAAGTATTTATTTTATAGGTGTAAGGTGTCCTATGCCACAAATAAAAAGCAGACACAGAATAAATATTTAAATTCATTATTATCTTATTCCCGACTTGGGATCGAACCCTGAAGTGTCGGAACGGAACCCTCTATGTAGAAGGCACTATAAGGCTGAACGGGTTGTCATTATGTATGTCGTAAGCATCAAGACTTGCAGCTTCTATCTAGGTGGTAAGGCTAAGAGGCGTAACTGGGATAAGACGACTTAGAGACAACAACCAAAGCTTCCGATTAGGAATCTTATCTGCGACACGGTTCAGGTGCGGAAAGTAGTGGAATGTCAGAAGTCAGCCTGAATCACCTGAATGCTAAGACAAATTGTCTATTCTTTCAGGAGGTGGATGAGGAAAGCTCCGACGCCGAAGCAGCAACCCCGCTACGGGGCGCGGGGGCGGAGGAGCGGCGGCGGCGCGACGAGCTGGCTGCGGGGGGGGAGTGGGGCGAGCCGGGCGCGGGGGGCGGGGGCGGCGAGCTGCCCGCGCCTCTAGCCCGGCAGTTCCTGGAGAGCAGGCGCCGCCGGCGCGCGCGCAAGGATATTATACCGTGGGTTCAAGGACAATACATCATCCTAGACGTCCACTGCTAAACACAGGCCTCCCCCGTAGATTTCCATTACGTACCTCTTTGGAACTCATCATCATCTCAAGACCAGTTCTTTAATTATGGAAAAGATACCTCTATTGTTAGAACTCATCACCTCGTCTTAGCAGGAAGTGCCCTTTCCATCTATCTGGACTGGACCATTGTCCAATGTAAAGGCCACTGCCTTCCCTGAGGAAGTCAAGTTTTATATTCACAGTTTTTGATTTGTTAAGATCTCATCATCTAAGCCGAAAGCCGTCTACTGCTAGACATACCAATACCATTTACTATGCGCGCTCAAGTTAAGCTCTACTTGGCAAAAAAGTCGGTGTTTGTATTAGTATATT
Source organism: Carpatolechia fugitivella (assembly GCA_951230895.1). Taxonomy (NCBI): domain Eukaryota; kingdom Metazoa; phylum Arthropoda; class Insecta; order Lepidoptera; family Gelechiidae; genus Carpatolechia; species Carpatolechia fugitivella. The sequence goes on along the minus strand of OX579654.1, from coordinate 277,762 downwards.
GTTTTGTTTGTTTTGTCAAGATGTTTTATTCATTGGTGGACTGATCTTTAGGCATTAGTATCTTACTATAAAATACCTATATACTATCTTATTTTGTTATGTGTTTGTTATGTATCATATATAGCGTGTCAACTTTCTTGGAATATTTATACTCAACGAGTTCTTGTTGAAACTAAAATCGCTTTGCAGGCGGAAACTTGTAACTGGGTTATAGCATTTTCACTGTTGATGTGTTTTACTAGCTCTAAGTTTCCTGAATACAAATAAAATAAAATATAAAAATGGCATTCGGTAGCAATGACCTGTGAAGAAGCTACATTCTCCCCCAAACTTATCTTCGACATTTCCATTGTGGTATGATCATCTGTATACATGCTATCTAGGGTATTTAAAATGAACTTTCTCTCTCTCTATATTGTTATTGTTTTGAGAATAAGAACAGTTGTTAACAAGAGTCATTGGTAGACTTGAGACTGAAATAAAGGTAATTCGATTTCTACAGAGAGCCGCCAGAAGAGGGCGGTCTGCCGCGCTCATCGAGCGAGCCGCGCGTGCATCCCGCGCCGTGACGCCGGCTACGATGAAGTGCTACGCCGTAGCGCGTGTAGTGTCCTAGCGAGCGAGCGTAGACGCTACGCGTTTATTTCCCAAATGGACGTTTTATTTGTAAACAGGACACAGTTTGTTATTGAAAAGTATAGTAAAGGTAACTTTGATTGCCTGTCGGGTCTCGTATCGTGTACCTATTATATAAGTAATTGGTCTACAATAAAGACTAGATACTACACTTCCTATAGCTGTAGATAAACTTGTAAAATAGAAAATATTTTTTTTCTTATACCGATTTGTTTATATCTGATAATTTGAAATGATAATAAGTTTGTTAAACTTGAAATAATGGTAATTTAATGTTAATAGTATTTTATGATTTTTCGTTGTTTTAAGCATTGGAGGGTTCAGTCTTATAAGCCGCTGTGTACACATGACGGATTCGATTCTTGGGACCATTCCGCATTTCAGTCTAAGATGTGTGAAATAACAGAAACTGGTAAAAACTTGTGAATTTTTAAGGCAGGTGTATGATCTATGTTGAAGTTACTTAAATTCCAAATTAAATAAAACACATGGCATAGACATCTCATCGTGTATTATAAGATAAAAATCGAATAAATAAAACAGTCACCTATACTTAATAGCACTCTCAGGCACGCATCTCGCGTCGCGATCGATAAATAAACACTTTATGTACAGTACAACTCATTAATTCATAATTTGTTTATTTTATACTTAAGGAAAAGGAAAAAGAAGATCATCAAACGACAGAACAAAGGGAGACATTTTTCAGGACATTACTTCCTACATCAAGAGATTGAGCTCATATCGTAATCATTATCTTCACGTCATTTGGCACGGTGCCAGTGACGAAGACAGATTTTGAGTAGGTATTAGAGATATAATGAATCACTGAATATATAAAATGGACGAGAAGGGAAGAAAATATATCGAAAACAATGCGTTTGAACAGAAATCGCGTCAAGGGTTAAAATTCTGAATATATGCAATTACAATGGGTTTGTAAGAGGGTAGTACGTATAGAGTTATTAAATATAATATCATTTTGGTATCTAACGTCACAAACAAAGATAATAATTGAGCAAATATGTAGCCAATCTGAGATTTGTAATACTGTCAGCATTTAATAACAATTTTTGTATAATTTCTAGTTTAATTTAATATTGACTGGTATAACTTGCCATTAAGTATTTGTACTAAAATATATTTAATTATATATGTTTATTAATATTATGCGTATTTTATTTGTTAACTACTTATTCCTAACGATTTATAATATTCTCCTAAAATTGATAGGCCATAGGTATATCATCGTCATAAAAGTTAGGCCCTAACGATTCGTACGTTACAAAATGACAGGATTTTATTGGCTTGTTCATAATAAATTAGTGTAATTTGATTTCAAAACCAATTAATCTCATCGAATGAAGACCTATCAATGGCATCTTGCATCTGACGACGACCCTACCTATCGAATCACAATTGAAAATCAATATAATAAACAACTTCAAAAAGTATATATTGCAAAAGTTCATACATTTACTCGTAACTAAGGCTGGAAAGTAAATAAGTATAAAGATGTTTTTCAACATCAAATATCAAATCCTCCGGGACGAGTAGTTTTGTATGTTACCTTTAAAAACCCGTTACCCGTTGTGGAAGTGTTGGCTATCACATATTATGGCAGTGAAATATCTTTAACATTCAAAATATAAAAAATCTTAGTTGAGCACAATATTTATGGCTGGTGTACGAATTTTCTTTGTAAATGGCAGAAATATAAAAAATGGCAATTAATTATTACATGTTATGGCAATTATTTTTTGTGTACTTTTACACACTCTTACACACAGATGGTAATAAAAAAAACAAAAGTGAAGTATCATCATATGTGCTGAATCCGACAATCAGGAGAGACACTTCATTCAAGTCCCTTAATTAAGAGAGACGTTTCTTTCAAATCCCTCAATGCTGTGACACTTTAGTTTGTAATGGCAGTTGTGTGATCGATAGTACATTAGCTTACATTAGCTAAGTTATAGAAAATACTAACGTCATAGTCAAAGAATACTGCGTTTTAACCTTACGCTACGGCAACAAGTTCTACAGACCAAAATATATAATAAATAGCACTACGTTCATATCACTATCAATTAGCGCGTACACAGTACGTCAGTATACAATATACATCTTATTTAAGTATATGTTAATATATTTTATTATAGGTTATGGCAACGACAACGACCAGTTCTCAACCGATCAATAAATATCGCAAAATTAACTTTTCATTTTCCTAAATAAATAATTTCTATGTATTTTTAACTTAAGTATTGACACTTAACATTAGGTTCATAT
>OX579654.1:145109-274634 GCA_951230895.1 Carpatolechia fugitivella | reverse complement strand
TCTTCAACTCTTCCTTCCGTCCAATAAGCCTACTTGTCAACTTTGGCAAGTTGTTTGAGCGAGTCATCAGGCTTAGGGATTTTGCTGACGCAAACAGCCTCCTTCCACCCGAGCAGTTTGGCTTTCGGGCCAAACACTCTTGTACCCATCAGGTCCATCGGATTGTAGAGCATGTCTACACCGAGTTCAATAGGAATACCCACAAACCGACAGGGTCAGTCTTCCTCGATGTGGCGAAAGCCTTCGACAAGGTCTGGCACAGCGGACTCGTATACAAGCTGTACAAGCTCGGTGTGCCGGACAGGCTCGTACGTCTTGTACGAAACTTTTTGTCGAATCGTCGCTTTCGCTACAGAGTGGAAGGTGTCCTCTCGTCCTCTCGCCCCATTAACGCCGGTGTCCCTCAGGGCTCCGTGCTCTCGCCCCTCCTTTTCGCGCTCTACACGAGCGACTTACCGAAGACCCCTTATTCGCAGATCGCTCTATTTGCAGACGACACTGCAATCTATACCTCAGAACGAGACCCCTCTACCCTTGTCTCTAGACTCCAAGCGGCTCTAGACGCCATCGGCGACTGGTTCCGCAAATGGAGAATAGAAGTCAATCCCGATAAAAGCACAGCAGTGCTCTTTCATCGACGCGCTCGTGTTCAGGGGTACCCAAGCGTCTCTCTGTTCGGTCGCCAGATTCCGTGGTCCGACCGCGTCAAATACTTAGGCGTCACTCTCGACTCTAGGCTATGTTTCCGCTATCACTTGCGAAACGTTCGAAACCGCGCCGCGTTCATTATAGGCCGGCTCCACTCCCTCCTTTGCAAACGGTCGAAGCTCTCCCTACGTAGTAAGGTCCGTCTTTATACCGCTTGCGTCCGTCCCGTAATGACATACGCGTGTCCGGTGTTTGCTCATGCGGCTCGTTCCAATTTGAGTCCCCTTCAGGTGATTCAAAATCGTTTCATGCGCAAGGCCACGGGCTGTCCGTGGTACGTGCGCAATAGGAATCTCCACATTGACCTCGAGGTCCCCTCCATTAAGGAGTACGTGCGTCAAGCGTCTAAACGATATTTCGATTCGGCCGTTACTCACCCGAACTTTCTGGTGAGAAAAGCGTCAATTTACTTTCCGCATCCCACTACGCGATTCAAGCGTCGTCCTAGACACGCTCTCACAGATCCGGACGATGAGATCACCGTCGCGATTAAAGCTGCCATTGCGTGTAGGCCACACACCAATACAGAATGCCCTTCAGGTAGAAACCGCCCCCGCCGGCGGGGACGCGGAACTAATAGTAGAATTAATTCAGTAAGACCCGGTAGGGGTCATTCTTCTCCGACGCGCTTCTCGCCCTGGCAACGTTCTGGGCCGCGGTCCGAGCCCGTCTGAGGGCGCCCCCAGATACGTTGTCATAAAATTCCTAAGGGGTACGAGCCTTCTGCTCCCCCGCAAGTCCGCGCCCACTATATTACCACTCTGGTATAAATAGTGATTAGGTCCGTCAAAAAAAAAAAAAAAAAATCTTCAATTGACTGACATAAGAGGCTGAGCAAAAATTGTTACTAGTCAAAGATCTCCCCTTACATCCAATCAAAGGCATTCCACTAGTCGACATCCTTCGGGTGCTATTATGATATTTGTTTTTTCTTGTTCTATCTCTGTTCCCATTATTTGGAGCCGAATCTCTTCTACGCTAAGTTCTTCTCTCTTGGGTTGTTTTCTCCGATAATTGGACTTTCCTGAGGTCCCTCTCTATATTTGATCCAGGTCGTTGGCAGGCATCATCTACTCTCTACTGTTCTCGTAAATTCTAAGCGTACCACCTGCAGTATACACTTTAGTGTCACTTGAAGAGACTAGTGTAGAGTGTCCTTAGTTTGGACAAAGAAGAAAAAGGACTCTGATCGGCAGTCTAGAAATGTTGATCTAGGAGAAATGGTAATATGCTTACCGGGCATGGGCAGGCAGTGCACGCGGCGCGGCGCTGCTGGTGCCAGGATGACGTCACTGGGCAGGTCGTCGCTCCACGCGTCGCTCGCCGCGCGCTCCCAGCCGCGCAGCGCCGCCTGCAGACGCGCGCCCTCCGCCGACGCGTTCACTGAGAGATAAAGGGGTTTTGTTTGACTTTGTCCACGTTCTCAGAGGAATTAGAGGTAGCTGAGTGCGAACTCTTTGGTTTGTCAATGTCTTTGTCTGGTTGGACGGGTTTTCGACAGCTGGACAGGTGGTGCTTGATGGATGGCTGAATGGATGGTCTCTAGTGGTAGATGAAATTGACTGGTGGTGCGTTTTACGTTAAATGTTCAGAGATAGCACGACTGCTCAATGATTTACTTAAATCGTGGAAGACTAATAATAGCATACTCGAGTGGATAGGTGGACATCAAGGTAGGCGTTGAAAGTCTACCAGCCAGCTCGACTGAAGAGGTTACCAGCAACCGCCAAAAGGCACCAACGAGCCCCTCCAGAGCTAACAAGATTAGAAGTGTGGTTGGTACTAACGGTAGTGCGTCCAGATGTCGGTGGAGTTAGCCCAGGCGGCGGGGTCGACGCGCTGCGGGGGGCGCAGCACGAGGTCAGTGAACCCGCCGCGCTCCCCCGCGCCCCCCGCCGCCCCCGCAGCACTGCCCCCACCCGCGCCCCCGCCCGCACCCCCGCCGCCCTCCATCAGAGGCAGGAACTCACAGCAGTGGTAAGCGTAGGAAAGGACCAGCGTCTGGAAGTTTAAAAAAAAGCAATCAAGTGCTAGACCAACTCGCGTACTAAAGGGTCACGTACCATAAATAAATAATAATAAATAAATACGCAACTTTTAATGTCTGTTTCCACCAATAAATTTATTGACCGAGCGAGCGAAGCGTCTCTGTTTCAGCTTGGCCAAATTTGCTTTTGTATGTCCATCTGTTTGTTTGTTTGTTTCACTCTACAGGTCGCTTTTTTCAACCGATTCTTGTGAAATTTTGTGAGCAGGTTCGATAAATTAATCATTTTTTTTGTCGAGTCAGTTTTTGGAAATTTAAAAAAATTACGGAGTTATGGGGGTTCCCAGCTTACAAGGTCTACCGCTGAGGCTGTTTTCATCTATAAGTCACATTTCTCAACCAATAAAAAAAAAAATAAGTTCAAAAATTTAAAAAATCAAGGGGTCGGGTATGTTTGTGGAGAAAAAATAAAAGTAAATATGAAAAGATATACAGACTCGCGAGGTCTACAGCTCACAGAGCCACTATAGTGTACCAATATTTAGCAAATAAATAATTGATTATAAAAAGATTAATTTTGCTAATTTTATTTGAAACGTGGCTCCATCTCTAGCCATATTTTATACTATAGGGTTGAATTTGTAAATATAATATTTTTATTATAAATAAGCTCCCGAATTTCAGATTTAGTCCTTGCTTACGAAAATCTAAATATAAAACCCAAAAAAATATCTAAGTCGAGGCGTGAACCAAGAGCAGCGCAGCAAAGTGATCCTATAAGGGTTCTTTTTTTGCTTTTGAGGTACGGAACCCTAATAAGGCTGTATATTGTTTATTGAATAGCATCACTCACTGCGATGGCCAACTGACAGACACATGAAGGTATCTTATCCTGGAGCACGCAATCTAGTCAATCTTGGGAGCTTCGGAGAACAAGGTACGGAGCTTTCCTGACAGCGCTAACGTCTCTGACCCTCACCGGCACTTTCCCGACGCTAGTAGGTTGAATAGACTTTTAAAGATTAGATGCTTGGTTGGTACTGAGGGCAGAACGCGTCAAAATGAGTTGTAATAAAAGTATGAAGTGCAATAAAAGTTGCAAGGGGTATATTATGCTCCTTGTAAGCCAGTTTGGGCTCTGCTCACCCCTTAAGAGATATGAGTGTGACTCTATGTGACTTTATTATTATCTGTGATTATTATATAGGGAACTGTTAGTCTGTTTATAAGAACAATATTAGATATAAGCAGATATTTATATATGACTGTTTGTTCCTAAATAAAAAAAAAATGTGAATTTAGCAAAATTCACATTTTTTTTTTCAACAGCAGTTTATACGAGTACAAAAGCCTTTTTGTTTCATCGTACAGAATCTGAAAATTATATGCGTTGCGTTGCGTCGTACTAACAAAAATCTAGAGCGTTTTCGGTACGTTTAATTAATTTCGTCCATGAATCTCTCCACACCACATCAACCCCCCCCGCTCCTCCCCGGTAGCGGGAGGGGGGGGGGGGGGGCGCAGGCTCACGGTGATTTATGATCCAAATCAAAATTTAATAAAAAAATCGGTCAGGTGCGAGCCGTCCAGTCGACGTATATTAAAGAAAAAGTCCTAAATTTATTTTTATTACTTGCGTTGGAGTTTGAAAATAACATCTAAGTATTGATAAATTACAAAAGAAATATAAATGGCGTAGCTGTTAGGGGAGATTATTGGTACACAGATTGTGAAGATTGGTTTCGTCAATTCTAGATTATTTGTCATAACATGGGTAATGTGTGTATACAGATGACAGGGTTTTAAAAAAACAGATCTCCATGCTTTGCCTTTCGGTGTACAAAAATATGTGTAAAATTAAAATAAAAACATTTAAAAAAAGATAATCAAAATTCAATAAAGATTAAGATATCAAAATTCAATAATTAAAATATCACAATTCAATAATTAAAATACCTATCACAATTTTATATCATTATCAGTCATTATATAAATTCGTCACTAAAATAATACCTTTGCATATATTCAACAAGTCAATCAAAAGTTAAAATGATCAAAATTTAAAATTAATATTAAACAAAATTATTTTCTGTCAGCAATAAATTCGTCAACAGAATAATAACATTTTCTTAATAATAACATTTTACCTTGCATTTTAAATTTTTGAACATTTTGTATCTCCCTCATTTCCTTAGGTAAAGCATTGTAAATTCGGGATGCCATTATTTTTCATTAAAGCCATCACGTGGTCTAAGAGTATGTTTAAATTTAATGTAATTTTTTTTAAATATGTCTGGGTTGCTCTTCACAAATACTACCAGCCCTAATATATAAAGTGACGGAAATGTCAGAATATCATATCTTAAAAAGTAGGGCTTACAACTATCTCTAGGCTTTAATCTAAACATTGCCCGGATACACCTTTTCTGGCTTTTATATATTGTTTCTCGGTCAGTTGAGTTACCCCAGAAAACAACTCCATACCTAAGCTTAGAAGCAACCAGGGCACGGTAGGCTAGTAAAACTGTGTTTATATCTACTATTTGAGAAAGTTTATAAAGTGCGTAAGACGATCCAGACAATGTCGAGCATAAATTTTCAATAATATTATGTTTTTTCCATGTAAGTGACTTGTCTATTTCTACCCCCAGAAATTTTGTTGATCCTACTTCATCTATTTTAATACCTTTATAATTTATGTTTAAATACTACTGGCGTCCGTTGTCGAAAGTGTATTATTTTAGTCTTAGTTAAGTTTACCATTAAGTTATTACTGTTCATCCATGAAATTATATTATCTAGCGTACTATTGATATCATTTCCATAATATTTTTTATTATTACATTGCACTACAACCGTACTATCATCTGCAAAAAGTGTCATGGGATATTCCACCGATCTGGGCAGATCATTTATGTAGATGATAAATAGTAGTGGGCCCAAAACGCTGCCCTGTGGCACCCCATACTTAACTACTTCCTTGCGTGACTGATATGTAACTTCTTTTTTTGTACCAATATCTATTTTTGAGATTTCTACATATTGCTCTCTGTTTTCTAAATAAGACATAATTAATTTCAGAACGTTACCTCTAATCCCACAAGCATCTAGTTTACGAGAAAGAATCTGATGGTCAACGTAGTCAAACGCTTGCGTCATGTCCATAAAAACTGCACAAACAGGGTTTTTTATATCCATGTTCTCTGTCAGAACCTTTAACAAATTAAATATTTCCAAACTTATAGACTTGTCTTTACGAAAGCCATGTTGTTCTTTACATAGATTTTCTTTCTTTCCCAATATTTATATATATCTGTATTAATAAATCTTTCAATTTTTTTGCAAAAATTGATAATAGGGCTGTAAGTAGACCTGTAGGTCTATAGCAAGACATATCTTACCTATCATTTCTTTTTAAAATCGGTTTTATTACGGCAGTTTTTAGAGTATCGGGAAAAACCCCCGAACTTATATTTAAGTTTATAATATAGCTAAGATGAGGAGCAATACAATCCGCTACATATTTAACAGCATTTGTTGCTACGTCGTCGTGGCCAACACTTTTTTTATTTTTTAAGTTTTTTATAATAGTATTGGAGAAAAACTGATTTCGAAGATATGACCACACTAATATTGCCATCACCAAGCGTTGGACCAATGTTGTGGGGAGCAATTCCATCCAAGCCAGGCACGTGGGCCACATCTTGGCGCCACATAGCACGGGTGGAGCCCACACACTTTGGCTCGGCGCGTGGTTCTGTGCGGTTGTCTTAGGATCTTACGTTGTTGGTGTTAAAATTCCGTTACATTTTGTAATTTGTACAAGTTTTAATAATTATTAGATTTAAAACATTTAATGTGATTCTCATTTATTTTAATTAAAATTCCATTTCCCCTAAAAATAGCATATATTTCGTTAGGTGTACTTGGTGGCATAAACATAGAATTAAGAGAAGATACAGGAGCTTTGACATTATTGGCTGTCCCTTGCGTACCTATTTTCTTGTTTACATAATGCTCATTAAAAGAATCTGCTATTTGCTGTGGATCCGTTATTAGCTCATTAGAAACCTTAATTTTATTTATTGAGTTCTTTGGCACATTGAGTTTAGACCTGTTTATAATATTCCAAGAAGATCTAGTCTTATTGTCTGAATTTACTATAGAGTTTGTGTTTAGAACACGTTGTGATTTCTTTAAAATTTTCCTAAACATAATAGAGTAGTTACAATACTTAGTTTTATTTACTGTAGTTGGTTTGAGTCTAGACTTCCATAAAAGCCTTCTCTTAATTCTACTACTTTTCTTAATTCCTTTCGTTATCCAATTTGCTTTCTTGTTAGCTTTTACAGTTACAACAATCGTAGGAAAACACAGGTCATAGAATAATTTAAATGTTGCAAAAAATCTATTATAAGCTTCGTTAGGGTCACTCGTTTGATAAATATCGCTAAAAGTTAAATTTTCTATGCAATACCTAAACTTTACCAACTTTTCTGAACTGTAGTCCCTTTTTTTTTACACACCACGAATCGATAATACATTTAGTATTAACAGGTAGTTTTATAACTTGAGCTGTATGGTCTGACAATGCGAACTCAATGACCTCACTTTTACATCTCTTCGTATCATCACTTATAGCAAAATTATCAATACAAGTGCCTGTCTTATTTGAAGCTTAAGATTATAGTTGGCAAGAAGACTATGAAACTCCTGCGTCACATTATTATTCTTAAGAACATCGATGTTGAAGTCGCCACAAAGAACAATGCGACGCCGATCCCCCTTACATAACTTCTGCAATACTGTTTCTAATCTTTCAAAAAATACATTCAAATACAAATTTCTCTTCTTTGATTTTGGTAACAAATATTAATTTGGTATTAATTAACTCGATAACACAACACTCAAAAATACCGCTTACAGATAACTTCGCAATCTCAGATAACTCTCTGAAATGATGACCATTTTTTATTAAAATGCATGATCCCCCCTTGCTTTTATTCCTCGTGAATGACGCTGCCATCGAATAATTCTGCAAGAAAACACTGCCTCTGGAACTATCAGTCATATTATGTTCAGTAATGCAGATGACATCAGCATTCACACCCCTGCCTCGAAGTTCATCCAAACAAACAGCCAAATAATCCGCCTTCCTACCTAGACCAGCTATGTTTTGGTGGAGCACGTGTATGCTTTTATACACGAAAAAAATCATTTTCTTCGTTTGGCATTATTTTATTTGTAGGTGTGCTTGATCTGTTCCTTCCTTGTGACGGCTCGCTAATTATACTATTATTATTATTTCCTATTATTTTGGTCAGCATTATTTTTATGTCATTAAATATCATTCTTAATCCTAGGCTATTTATACAACCAGAATAACGGTTGAACATAGTAAAGTCATACGCAAGATTTAAATTACTGTCAATCAAGTAAGCATATTTACATTCCTGTACGTCATTGTTAATATGTTATTAAAAGTTTCGATCCTTGAGTTGAAAATAGTATCACAACATCTTTTCTGTCTGAACGTCGGTAGATAAATAATAATGTTGGTATGGTTTAAACCCGATGAAGTTTTCCGCATATAGGAGACTATATCACTGTAGTTACGTGTTTCTTCAAAATCCTTTTCACCTATGAATAAAAAACAATAGTCATTCATGTTAAAATTCGATAATTTATGTTCTGCACCGTGTTTCCAGTAGATCATTAACACCGATGCCAGGTGTTAGATAATGACATATATTATATCTCTCACTAAAAAAGTGTTCCGCTGTTGATAACGTTCGATTATGGTTATCGGTACTTAGCATGCATACGTTTGCGTTACGTTTCCGCTGTTATGCTGCTGCTTAGTGTCATGCAAACTGTGCTTCTCATGTTGTTTATTCTTTATATTTTGATGTGGCGTATCTACCAAAACTTCGTCCTGTTTTAAATTTAAATCTTCGCAACTTTGGTTTAAATAATTCGGAACTGTTTTCTGGGAGAGATTCAACTTATTTTTCCTGAAATACTTTTTTAATTTACCGGTGCTAGCAGTAGTAATCATGTTTATTTTTTTAGATGATTTACAAATGGATGTAAGTGAATTTGTCTTTGCTTTGTATTGTTCAATTGTTTGCTTAAGTTTGTAGTTTTCGGAAAGCAAGTTCTCAATTTCTTGTTCTGCACTTGATAATTCTTCTTGTAAACTATCAACTTTGCTGCTTAATATTTCTATCTTAAAATTTCTATCTTAAAGTTTTCGCCAATTTCGGGACAGCTTCTATTCAATAAATCATCATTACACAGCGGTGTTGATGGGCATGATGAGAAATCTAAAGTTTCCTCGTCATCATCTGTGGTCAAGGATTCAAAAGAATTTCTTGTAGGTATGTTTATTGTTTCTTTGTTTCGCACAGTAACGTTCCTGCGCGGTGTATCTGGTGGCGGTAATCAGCTGTGCATTGTTTACTGTTGCAAGTACAACACTGCCAAGATAATTTTTGTTGTTTAGACATCGTGGTATAAAACCGTGTTTCACTAATATTTGCGCATTCTATGTCCTAAATCTTTTTGCATAAATTACATTGCAAATATTGTTTATCTTTAATTTGTTTCATACAATGACCGCAGGTTATAACAACTTTGTCATCTCAAACATAAAAATATAAACTGTACTTGCTCCAATCACCAGACACAGCTACGATGTAAAGTCCAAAACGTAACAAGCGCCGTGAGAATCGCGGCTCGAGTTTATCACCAGTTAGATTGTTTATTTGAAATTTTCGTTAATTGCACTTAATGTTTTTGTATAAATACACTTGGGTTTTATGCTTTAGGTCTTAGCCAATGTTTACACAACAAACTTATAACACTAATTGCAATTTATCACCCAGTATTTATTTATTTTTGAGCGCACTATTACGCGTGAACTCGGCCTTCGGATGTCTAGTGTTCAAGAAGTGATCTGCAATATTATAATTAAATAAAATGTAATGAATCGTTTGCCACGTTTACTAACTGATTTTGTTACATCTTTTTTGGGTGAGTTCACTACACAATGTGCAGACTCTGTGGATGAAGAAGAGCTTATCGAAGAAACTCTACATACGTTGCATCTCTTGCGTTACAATCTCATACTAAAGGCGTGAGCATAGTTTTATAAACGCTAATGAAGCCACGTTTTGCAAAATTGCACAATGATCGGGTCATACATTCGAGTAAGTATACAACCGACATGATGATGATGATGATGATGAGTAGTATACCGAGATTTAGTCCTGTATTTCAACCCAAAAAATCCTATCCTGAACAAAAAATAAATAAATTTAATTTAATTTTTTATAAATTTATAAAAATTGACATACCAAAAATTATAAATTTTGTCGATCTTGAACAGGATTCGAACCTGCATCTCCTCGTCAATTCGGACCAAACACAGACATATTTTCTTTACTTTAACATTGTCAGTTGCTGACCTCGATGTTGGGGAAGGCCTCGGGCGGGTGGAAGCGGCGCAGCGCGGGGTTGTTGTGCGCCTTGAGGTGGCGCAGGCGCAGCAGCCCGGCCGCCGGCAGCCACGGCAGCTTGTTCTCGCCCACGTTCCTGGGGACACACAACACACACACATACAGCCACGCAATGAGAAGTATATAGCCTAAGAAAAGTTACCAAGTCCAATCAAATTATGAATGTGACTACTATGGCACGAATGCATTCAGATCGCACGCAGACTGCAGTGTAGAGAAGAAAGAAACAAATACTTCATCTTAGAAATATTAGACACAGTACCATGCTTAAATAAAACATAACCGTACATACTGTATTTATACAACCATACATCTCTTCGAACCACATTTTTCGTCGAATTGCTTTTCCGTATGTTCCGCGCGAGGTTCATCGTAGCATGGTGAGCGCTACAATGTTCTAATAACTTACAAGTCTTCCAGTTTAGAGATGGGAACGAACGCCTCCATGTCGATGTGCTCGATCTGGTTGGCCTCCAGGTTTCTGAAATAATAAAAACCTAATTTTATACTTTAACAAGTACAGTAGCGGGTTAACTTAACCGATCAACCAAGTTCAATGGCGAGTTATCTTAATCCGTCAACTAAACTCATCAAATAGTAAGTAGACTGTCAAAAGATGAAAGAAAAGAAAGGCAAGTAGCTTTTTCTTCGAACACCTATTCGCTTTTCCTTCCAAGGTAGTGTTACTACTTGCGACTTACTGAATTGTAAATAAGACCTATGCCAAGCCAAACGTTTATTGAACTGGAACTGTATGTAAAAGATTGTATATCTACTCTGAATATAATTCCCATCCCATTCTCCAAACTCCTCAACTAATATCTTATCTTTGTTCAACAGCCCCTAAAAGTCATGAGTACTTACTAAACTTCGAAGTGCCATTCCAAATATTAGGATGAAGTCTATTTAAATTACAATTCCAGTGTGAACTGAGCTGACTGTCAATGGAGACGAACTTATCCTATTAAGGCTTTGCCTGCTCACTCCGGCCGTTCCTGGGGGAAGTTCCTGGGAGAATGTGCCATTGTGCAATAACTTTCACTGTAACACTGCGGGATGCAACAGGGGATCGGACTATTTTTTTTTAATTTTATAAATCTAAACTTCTTATTTTCTGCTATTGAACAATAAAATAATTTTTGCTCTATCTTTAAAATTAAATTGACCGAGTTAATGGTTTGAAATTCAAGATTAGACAGAGAGGCACATACCCACTTGTGACGTCATTTGTTAGTAACGCCATATAATCTCCATACAAAAAATCGTTTTTGAAAAAGACAGACATATTTAAACTTTAAAAAATCACTGTAAATTCGTTTTTCAACCGATTCTGTTTTTTTCTTCACGAATCGTTTGCTACTAAACTATATTTTAAAAATAATTAATAGAAGTAAATAAAATTAATAAAATATGGTAAAAACAGTCCGATCTCCTATTAATGGTTCTGGGCTACAGTATCACGATAATGTGAATAGTATATTTAAATCTTTGGATGTTTGTTTCGCTTTCACGCCTAAACTTTTGAACGGATTTGTATGGAATTTGGAATGGGCATAGCTTGTACCGTGGAATAACACAAATAATACTTTTTACGGGACGAATCTTACTTAACGCGAGCCGCGTGCGCGTGCGCGTGGTGGCCGCGGCCGGACATTAATTAATTAATTCAGGCCAGAGGTAGTTTGAAAACCATGACAAAAGCGTAACTCGCCACCTGCGAACTTTGTTTATTTATTTATTTATTAGGCTTACCAACAGACAATAACAATACTGTACTTAAAATATATATACACTGAGTGCATAACTAACTACAGGTAAACAAACAGCTCGTGCGCTGAATTAACAACACTAATTATATTCTAATAATTATAAAGCGAAGAATGAAAAAAAAAAAAAATCAGAGATTTTTTTTTGCTTTTACGTATCTAGCACGTACTTATGTTGTGCTGTGAACTACAAGTGGAAAAATAAGTAATTTACGTGAAACTGAACCATTTTTGAAATAAATGGTTGCCATGGGCTACATTTACGCACGGATTCTAAAGGCAAGGCCCTATCTTAAATTAGCAACTCAACGCGCTTCAAAGTTCAACCGACGCACTACTGAAATAACGTTCATATTAGTGTGCGATGCTTCACGGAGGTTACGTCCGACACTGCGCAGGAATCGTGTGAAAAACTCGTTTTTCTTGAACCCTTTTCTCTTCTTTGTGCTTTAAAAAGCTAGCTGGTTTCGCCGTTTAGGTATTAACAAAGCTACCCAACAAATATAAAAAATATGTTGTTGTCGCTGAAAATATTGAGAAAACAGATTTGCAAACTTCTAATGTGGGGTGATTTTAGGTGATTTTAATTATTTATTTTTGCTTTATTCCTTGATTATATGTATATGTATGTATGGTTACGTCGCTAAATGCTAAACTCTTCTGTTGATTGTAATTTTCTTGATTTGATACATATTCCGAGACGTGAGATACGCGAGTTAAAAAAAAACGATTAACGATTTTTCAAATAGGGCCTCGCCTTAAGAGCCGCTCGCGTCCTTCAGCCGAAAATGGGTCGCGAAGGTGAGTTTCCTTGGTGGAGAGGCACGGGGGGCGAGGCGACCTTGAAGGTCACGCTGATAAACGAGACGAAGGCCACGCAGGGTTAATTAAATGGCCGGAGATCGAGAAGGATATGTCCCTCTAGTGACCAGATCAACTTGCCCTGTTGCCAGAATGTTTAAGCCACCAGGCTGACTAGTCTGACTTGGTTAAGTGATCTAATTGTTGTAGTAGCACCAACCAACGTTCCAAGTTCAGCATACTTTTTGAAGTGTAGAACACGCTCTAAATTAATTTAGAGCGTGCGTGCGTTTCTTGGTTTTAAAACCAAAATTGGTTACCCCATCTGTGACCAAGCCGGACTTATGGTACCTCTGGGAAAGAACGTTTAATTTCTTAGTTAACTAACCGTCTTAAAATACGGTCATTAATGTAAAATGTCGTACCATAAAAGGTCAAAATGAGACAAGCGGTTTCAGGACCTAAGGGGAAATTGTATCCAAAAAAGTCAAGAGGTTTACACCCATTTCAGAAGTTTGAAAGCGAGCACTACATTACGGTAGTTAAGATTTGATGCCCTTGTTGATACTTCGCGCCGCGCTGCGTTCACGCAACGTTACGCAGCGACTGCTGATCCGACCCTCACTTTAATAGTCCATAAACTGCCAACGACAGCACTACTCAACAGCTAACCAACAACGCAATAAAACACTAGGAACATAACTGTAGTAATAGTAACTAATAAACTGAACGCTACCAACTTAACTCGTAATCGTAAACTGATATAACTTTCTTTACTGTGTCAGTTGATTGAATCGTTCCATTTTCCGAATGGAGTAATGACGTCGTTTTAGTTGGCAATACTTTTAGGGTGATTATTACAGCTATGATGGAAGGCCTCATTCCCGGAGAGAAATAGGTCAATAAACGACAGTTCTGCTGCAACCAACGACGGCCAATTAGCACGCCCAAAAAACTTTGGTGATTTCCGAAACGGTTCTTTACGACGCTAGGAACACGCTGCGTTTACTTTTATTTTATTTTCAACTGTTACTGTTGTTGTTCGTCACTTTCAGTTTGTAGATATTTGTTAGACTATTAGCCAGCCCAACTGCCGTAAAGTTTTCATGAGATAAAGGCCTGTGCCTTTCGAAACACGGCATTTCATGGAAAGCTGTTATTTATTACAGGTGATGACCAGGCCGACTTCACTTGCAATTGTTTTATTTTCGTGATTGTAAAGAGTCAGACACTGAGGACCTAAGGGAGGGAGCTGATTTGAGTCGTAGAAGGCGCAAGATATCGTCTTAAATTAAAAATATTCTTCCTTAAATAAGTGAAAGTTCTTTACAGGGCTAGTAGGCTTTAAAAACTATATATATATTATATAGTTTTTTTTTCAACGTGTCGTGCACTCGCCTAGGTTCGTGCGTGAAATAAACAAGCTAGCATTATATAGCAAATAGGATACTGACAGCGACTGCAGATGCGGCGTGGGGCGGAAGGCGTCGCGGCGCACGCGTCGGATGCGGTTGTGCGCCAGCGCAAGGTCCTGTAGCCGCGCCAGCCCGCGCAGCGCGCTCGCCCCCTCCTCTCCCTCTTCCTCGCCTTCCTCGTCTACCTCCAGGGACGAGATCTCGTTCGATGATAAGTCCCTGTAGGAACACACAAAATAATGATATTGGAAGTATATTTTCAGATGTCTTATCGAATTGCATGGTTTGTGCTCTCCGCAGACCTACTACGTAAGAAATTCTTGGGTTGTAAAAATTATAAATAATTATAAAAATAAAATAAATAATTAAATATAGTGTTGTAGATGTGTTGTACTTACAGTCCGCGTAGTTCGGAGCATTCTCGGAGATCAGGAATTTTTTCTAATTTATTTAATTTCAAGTCTCTGTAACAAAATACGTATGCGTTAAGGCTGTCAAATATTAATTACGAAAAGGTGCTAATATTAATGCCGCTAAAAGTACACAAGTGATACTACGTTTCATCGCCAATTTAGCATAATATTCACTTTGGTAACCAAGGTTATCTATTGCTGTTTACAATGCTGACGTCCTTCCTCTATTGCGCTCCTCTACTTCCGACAGTTTAGAAAACAGAAATAAAAAGATTAAAAATAAATATTGTGACATGTCCGTAAATAACTCGCTGAATTTATGCAAGACAGGTAAACACACTGGTCTGGAAGTAAAGTAAAAGCTGAAAAACATGCTGCCTTTTGTCCCGAACAAGCACCGACTGAGGGAAGGGGGGGTGCTTGTCAAGAACCTCTAGCCCTCGCTCTTGGAAAGTCGACTGTCAATGTTTCAGTGGTCTGGGCACCGTCTGTAGCTCTGCCCATCCCGTAAGGTGTGCAATACTCACAGCGTCCTCAACTGCGGCACGTCCGCACAGAACTCGGCGGGGATGGCGCCGAGCCGTGCTCGGTCGGCGCGCAGGGTGCGCAGGCGCACGCAGCCCGACAGTGACGGCAGCGAGCGCAGGCCGCGCGCCTCCGACATTATGCTGCAATATAAACAACTATATTCAACCACTTTTATGTTCTAGGGCCTAAAGTCTAGACTCTTGTCTCATCGAATAAAATTGTTTTACGAGTACGTATACGATACGAGTGTTATATTCTTCGTTATATTGTATTCTCTCTGTGGGGATGTTGATAAGGAGAAATTTTTACACGTTTGAAAATTAAATTTAAGAATTCTCTGGTCTCAATATTAACCCAATATTTCGTTGTATGAACATTTATATTAATTATTTATTTTATAACTATTTAATCTTTACTTTTTATTTTTAAAAGGTTTGTTTACATTTAGATCACGCTCCGCTCGGTTTGCAAAAGTAGCAAAATCTAAGTTGAAGTAAAAACAAGCTGCGGTCAAGCAGCAGCAGATCATCAACAGCAGGAGATCATCAACAGATAACAGGTACAAGCTTTTTAATTTGGCGATGTACCGACACTCTCACGCCATGACGCAACAAGCCACTTAGCTTGCTGCAGACCGCAGACGCTCGCCAAGCCGAAGGTCGGCTCTCGACATTGAAGAACAAGTGATGGATGGTCTGCTAGTTGCAACATCATGTACCGACGCGCGTGTATGCGACACGGTGCGAATACGTACATTACACTCGACCTACCTAAACATTTAGCATTCTGATTACGAATACGTATGCTTGCGGAAATGTAGGTTAACTTGTCTATGCTACTAGAATTAGATAAATAGAGAAAAACTCGCTTTCTTGTCTATATTTAAAATTTTAATATAAAATTAAATACGAATAATTTAAAATGTGAAACACTTCGCGTTGATGTCTTTTAAATATGTGAAATTTTAGTTTCCTTTCATCTCTGGATATAATATTATTGTTATTGTTTTTTAAATATTTGATTTTCAATAGTCTCAGTTCACTCTCATTACGGAGGTTCCCGGATGGGACACTAAAAACAGAAATATTGTTCATTACTCATACTCTGAAAGTAGTTCGGAAGTTGCCTGAAGAACGGATTGAAGGTAATACTTTTCAGCCCGGAGGGAGAATCACTTTCAACTGACAGCTGTCATTCATTCATTCATCTTCATTCATTCCGGCAAATTATAAAAAAAAAACTGGTTCTAATTTCACATTTCTATTGAACTATGTTCCATCTTTCTATACAGCCACTCAATTACAGCGCAATGTTAAATTGAAATAACATAAAGTTTAGTATTAATTAAAGAATATATATTTTTTAAATGACTTTATTATAATTAACTTTCAACAATTTCTTTAAAATAAAATAGATTTGGGCAAAACATTTTTCAATCATGGAAATTAAAAATAATGGCTCAATAGCTGGCCGGCTCGGCCACGGCAAAAAATAAAAAATAGGCGGGAAAGCAACAATCCGATTATCATTTGTTTCTCGAGTTGTAGGGTATTGTTTACAATGAGTTTATATGCTCAGTGGAGTTTATCTGATTCAGATATGGAAGTCACTCATTTTTTCTTTAGCTAATTCGTGTTTTTATTTTAACTTTCCTTGTATTTGTAATGAAAAGCACAGTGTTTACCTCTGGTTAAAGACTTATTTAGTGCCTCGAACTATTAGGGCCTGAGCCGTCTCGGCGCTAAATAAGTTACTTTCACCCCTCGTATAACAATGTACTATTCCCCGTTTTAGTTGGGATATTGCAGGCTGAATCACCTGATTGGCTGATATGATATCTACGGAGAAAGTCGTTACACTACACGAGCCAAGTCAGTGGCCTATAGCGGCTTATTAGTACCGACATTAGGGCTTGTCAGGTTAGTCGACCTTAAAACCCGCACGATAAAGAACTAACGCTAGATTTTCTAACGCTACCTGGGCTGATTGATAATTGGCCGAAACGACGAACTTAAAAAAATTATACGCAAAAAAAAAATATTACATTATATTTTGGCATCTTTTCGAAAATAGAACGCCAAATTTGAATTTAATCGAACTGGTGGAATTTGTTTGATAGGACGTAGAACTTTCTCTGTCGTAAATTTTCTTAACAATGGAAAGAAACGAAATTCGTGCGGTGATAAAGTTTTACGTTATAAAACAGAAAACAGCAACCCAGATTAAAACCAAGCTAGACAGTGTTTTAGGTAATTCTGCTCCTGCATTGAGTACAATTCACACCTGGGTAACTGATTTTAAACGTGGAAGACAGAGCTGCGAAGACGCCCACAGGTCTGGCCGTCCAAATGAAGTCACGAATCCGGACATGATCAAAAAAAAATCACAAAATTGTATTGAATGATCGGCGCTTGAAGTTGCGAGAGATAGCAGAGATGGTGAGCATTTCATCTGAACGCGTTTTTAATATTTTGCACCAACATTTGGGAATGAAAAAGCTTTGCACGCGATGGGTGCCACGTTTGCTCACTGTTGACCAAAAGCAACGTCGAGTGGACGATTCATCGGAGTGTTTGGCGCTGTTTAACCGAGATCCTAACGAGTTTTCGCGGCGTTATGTAACAGTCGATGAAACCTGGATACATCATTATACTCCCGAGACAAAAGAACAATCTAAGCAGTGGACTGAGAGCGGAAGACCTGCGCCGAAGAAAGCAAAAACGGTTTTGTCGGCCGGCAAAGTGATGGCGACTGTTTTTTGGGATGCTCGAGGGATTATTTTAGTGGATTATCTGCAAAAAGGAAAAACAATAAATGGAGAGTACTACGCAAGCTTACTGCAAAAATTAAGTGAAGAAATCCAGAAAAACTACCACATTTGGCCAAGAAAAAAGTTTTGTTCCACCATGACAACGCACCTGCACACACGTCAATGGTTGCAGTCGCCAAACTCCATGAATTGCGGTTCGAATTGCTACCGCATCCACCCTATTCCCCGGATCTGGCCCCGTGTGACTTCCACTTATTCCCAAACCTGAAGAAATGGTTAGGTGGCCAGAGATTTTCATCAAATGAAGAAGTCATTGTTGCCGTGGACGAGTATTTTGAGGGGTTGGAGAAAACATTTTATCAAACTGGTGTAACGGCATTGGAGAAGCGCTGGACTAAATGTATCGAGGTAGAAGGAAACTACGTTGAGAAATAAATTTATTTTAAATAGATTTTTAAAATTTTTCTTTGTCGTTTCGGAAACTTATCAATCAGCCCTCGTAGTTTTCAACAAGACGGGACTTTCGCGTTAACTATTAGTCAGTAGGCAGTCGCCAGTTTAGTACTTAAAATGATGTCTAAATACTCATTAAGAAGTGTGTGACCCGATCAGTTGCGGCCAGCTGTACTACGTCGGGCACAGCTCAAGTGTAATGTAATCAACTAATGAGGAGTGAGTCAGCCGTGATGCCAAGAGCGAGTCGGATCGAGGTCGGAGCCCGCGACGGCGGCGTGCGAGGGCCTTGCGCACTGTGCGACAGAGTCGTGCGCGACCTCAGGCGCCTTGGTATTGCGCGATAGTCAGAAGCATTAGATGTATAAAGACAAAATCGGAACTGATAATGTTGTTTTGAACATGTTTCTTTCATTCTTAACTTTACCTTTTATGCCTTCAAAATTAATCTAAAAACATTTTGATTCGAAAGATTGAACAAAATCATACGTTAGGGATCGATATGAAAGAGAACAAAATCAAATGCGAATGTTCGGGTCCAAACGTTTACAGAAAGACAGCCGCAATAAAATAAAAACGAAATAAGAAGATTATAAAAATCTCCCAGCCAGTTACCAACATCCTGGGGGTCTAGCAGTCCATGTAAAATCTCCCAGACAGTTACCAACATCCTGGGGGTCTAGCAGTCCATGTAAAATCTCCCAGCCAGTTACCAACATCCTGGGGGTCTAGCAGTCCATGTAAAATCTCCCAGCCAGTTACCAACATCCTGGGGGTCTAGCAGTCCATGTAAAATCTCCCAGCCAGTTACCAACATCCTGGGGGTCTAGCAGTCCATGTAAAATCTCCCAGCCAGTTACCAACATCCTGGGGGTCTAGCAGTCCATGTAAAATCTCCCAGACAGTTACCAACATCCTGGGGGTCTAGCAGTCCATGTAAAATCTCCCAGACAGTTACCAACATCCTGGGGGTCTAGCAGTCCATGTAAAATCTCCCAGCCAGTTATCAACATCCTGGGGGTCTAGCAGTCCATGTAAAATCTCCCAGCCAGTTACCAACATCCTGGGGGTCTAGCAGTCCATGTAAAATCTCCCAGCCAGTTACCAACATCCTGGGGGTCTAGCAGTCCATGTAAAATCTCCCAGCCAGTTACCAACATCCTGGGGGTCTAGCAGTCCATGTAAAATCTCCCAGCCAGTTACCAACATCCTGGGGGTCTAGCAGTCCATGTAAAATCTCCCAGCCAGTTACCAACATCCTGGGGGTCTAGCAGTTCATGTAAAATCTCCCAGCCAGTTACCAACATCCTGGGGGTCTAGCAGTCCATGTAAAATCTCCCAGCCAGTTACCAACATCCTGGGGGTCTAGCAGTCCATGTAAAATCTCCCAGACAGTTACCAACATCCTGGGGGTCTAGCAGTCCATGTAAAATCTCCCAGCCAGTTACCAACATCCTGGGGGTCTAGCAGTCCATGTAAAATCTCCCAGCCAGTTACCAACATCCTGGGGGTCTAGCAGTCCATGTAAAATCTCCCAGCCAGTTACCAACATCCTGGGGGTCTAGCAGTCCATGTAAAATCTCCCAGCCAGTTACCAACATCCTGGGGGTCTAGCAGTCCATGTAAAATCTCCCAGCCAGTTACCAACATCCTGGGGGTCTAGCAGTCCATGTAAAATCTCCCAGCCAGTTACCAACATCCTGGGGGTCTAGCAGTCCATGTAAAATCTCCCAGCCAGTTACCAACATCCTGGGGGTCTAGCAGTCCATGTAAAATCTCCCAGCCAGTTACCAACATCCTGGGGGTCTAGCAGTCCATGTAAAATCTCCCAGCCAGTTACCAACATCCTGGGGGTCTAGTAGTCCATGTAAAATAAAATATGTATTTGTATCTGTACGCCTGTTTTATCCACCATAACATGTTTCAATGGATAATAACTACTTACTTACTTTGTAATTATTTTTATAACTTTTCCTCAACATTCCTGAAAACTGTTATTTTAACTTCATACTATAATGATTTTTTCGATAAATTCCATCAATTTTATAGAGATCGTATGGTTTAGGATAAATGAAGTGAGTTGAGTATAGGTACTTAACGTTTCTACTCTGTATAGTGAGTTTTCACTTTTATAGAAATCGATTGCGATATTCAACAAATTGTCGCGTCGCACTCTGTAATTCGCCGCCGACATGGTAATCAATTGCAAATGATAAAACCCGTAACAGCATAATCACTCTTGCGCAGTTATGTGATTATGTGCAATAAAGCCGCTTTTAAGAACAGGTCTCTTAAGGGGTTATTGGTGAGATTAAATTGTAATTTACTTGACTCGATTATATGAGTACTGCGTTATCAGTGAACTTGTACCTCCGAGACTTGTGGTAAGAAAGGGAAGTTTATGTTTATAATTATGGTAATTATGTGGCTATAACTCAGGATGTACGGTATATTCCAACAACAGACTAGGTAAACTAAAAAATAAACTGGGTGGTTTTTTACCACGAATGCTTCGCCTCCTATACAAAACGGTGCGATTAGTTTATTTAATTTTGTATGGTCAAAAGTTATTCAGATATGTTATTGATTTATTGGAGGCTAAATAACTTGAATGTCTGGAATAAGTAAAATGATTCCATGCTCCGGAACGCCCGGTAACCCAACTGATGTCCTTCATGAATTTTAACTTAATATAAGATTAAAAGTTGCGGTGAAGTGGCAATGTTGTAGTTTTATTTTATTTTATTTATATAAGGGAAACTTACAGCTTAGATAGTAATATCATAACTATAGCTAAGATACAATACTTGACCAATTACAAGCTTCCGCCTGTGAAACAATGTTGGATAATTTAATACATACACTCATAGATACACAAGTAATTATAAAATCTTAGACGTTCGCATGCTGAGAACATAAGTAAAAACGTGTAAGATGAAAAATTTTAATATAACAAATATTTATGGTTGAAGTTCACAAAAGGCGTGAACTAGTGCCTAATAGATCAGTCCACGAGATCAGCAGTTCATAGTGCGTTTTAAAAATAATTAGAGCAAACATTATTTTAATTTTGAAGTTTTTATCAGAATAGATCTAGTATTAAAAATATCTATATATTGGGAAAAATGGTCATTAAAATTCTTGCCAGCACGCCAGAAATATGATCCTTGTTTATATTTAGTATATACTATGGGAAGAGAATGTCTGAGATTACTATTTCTTGAGTTATGGTTACGAACGCACAATTTAATTGACGATAGTAATTCGGGTACGTCAACAATACCAGCAGCAATATTAGAGAGGAGGATGATGTCCGCTACGACTCTACGCTTAGCCAAGGGGAGGATGTGGTGACGTCTACAACTATCGATATAGGAACTACAACTGATTTTGGATTTGAAATTAATTGAGCGGAGGAATTTTCGTTGAATTTTTTCTAATTGGTCAACATAAATAGCTATTCATATTTTACTGCCGTAGGTTCAACAACTTTGAATAGAACAATGTGATAGAACTACAAAGTTTTGAGCGCGGATATAATATAATATACACTGACAGGTAAGCTTGCAGTGATTAGAAGAGAACAGCCGACGACTTGTCTAGTGGGGGGCACCTGTATCTAGTGGAGGACACCTATGTCTAGTGGGGGACACCTGTGTCTAGTGGGGGAGACCTGTGTCTAGTGGGGGAGACCTGTGTCTAGTGGGGGAGACCTGTGTCTAGTGGGGGAGACCTGTGTCTAGTGGGGGAGACCTGTGTCTAGTGGGGGGCACCTGTATCTAGTGGGGGGCACCTGTATCTAGTGGAGGACACCTGTGTCTAGTGGGGGAGACCTGTGTCTAGTGGGGGGCACCTGTATCTAGTGGGGGGCACCTGTATCTAGTGGAGGACACCTGTGTCTAGTGGAGGACACCTGTGTCTAGTGGGGGGCACCTGTATCTAGAGGAGGACAGCTATGTCTAGTGGGGGACACCTGTTTCTAGTGAAGGACACCTATGTCTAGTGGGGGACACCTGTGTCTAGTGGGGGACACCTGTGTCTAGTGGGGGACACCTGTGTCTAGTGGGGGACACCTGTGTCTAGTGGGGGACACCTGTGTCTAGAGCAGGACAGCTATGTCTAGTGGGGGACACCTGTGTCTAGTGGAGGACACCTATGTCTAGTGGGGGACACCTATGTCTAGTGGGGGACACCTGTGTCTAGTGGAGGACACCTATGTCTAGTGGGGGACACCTGTGTCTAGTGGGGGACACCTGCGTCTAGTGGGGGACACCTGTGTCTAGTGGGGGACACCTGTGTCTAGTGGGGGACACCTGTGTCTAGTGGAGGACACCTGTGTCCAGTGGGGGAGTGTGTCTAGTAGTGGATTGATCAAACTTTCCTTGTGTACTTACAGCGTGACGAGGTGAGGCAGCCTCTGCAACGCGCGCGGCTCGAGCCGAGTAAGCGGGTTGGCTCGGAGCTCAAGCCGAGCAAGCCGGCGGCTTGACTGTAGTACTTCCTCGCCCACCCATTCTACGCGGTTTGAAGCCACGGACCTGCCAATAGTAAATACATTAGCATCAGGTACCAAGCACCCTAAAAGTTTTAAAATAACATGTATAAATCACAAATTAATAACTTTCGATCTTGGATAGGACTTAGGTAGGTACTTGACATATTTTTCCTCGTAATGGCAATGGACAGACTTATATCATAAATACATTATTGCACAAGGCTATCGTATTGGGGAAAATTTTGTAACATGGTTTATTCTGCTTCATATAAAAAAAGAATTCAACGCAATATAAAAAATTCATCAATTATGGTAAAGACTACTTCCTTATTTATCAAATGTTTACATCTCCACCTCTAAAATACTCACAGGTCTTCGAGCGCTGGAAGCAGACGCACCGCGGTCGGCAGCTCCGTCAGCAAGTTCTCCTCCAGACGTCTGCAACAACCACATCAGATTTTTAACGACAGAATTCGGGCAGATGATGATGTGCAGAAGAGAAGTTCCTCTACGGAACGAAATAGACTTGAAACGAACAGACGTTTCTCTAAATTGACTTTCCAAGAAAATGACCAGCCTCGCCATAAGGATAATTTGAGTGGGTCCTGCTCTTTGCGTGAGGAATAAGAACGAACTATGCTTTGGATCGAATCATGAGGAGATACGTAGAAAGACCAATGTCATCGACATAGCTTTCAGCATAAGCAATTTGAAGTGGCAATGGGCAGGTCATATAACCGGTGGGGAAGAAAGGTTCTCGAATGGCAGCCAAGTGTTGGAGCGAAGTGTTGGGCGGCCTCCTATAAGGTGGACAGATGACTAAGTGAAGGTTGCTGGGCGCAGGTGGACGCAAATACCGCAAGACCGTTCACGGTGGAAACCTATGGGGGAGGCCTATGTTCAGCAGTGGACGTCTTCCGGCTGAGATGATGATGCTTTAGATGCACGGGAGCAGTCCTTTTTGAAATCATGCAACCTAAAACTATTTGTTTGTATAGGTTCAAATTCAATGTCTGACAGCTCTATAAATCTTCTGTCCTTTTTTTAGGACTTAAAGGTTAGGACCAACTCATTTATAAGTTAGGCATTAGGTACGACAGAAATACAAATGTTGGTATTGTGAAGGCTAGCTAGGTATTGTATACTTGCCAAAACACAACTCTATATAGAAAAAGTTGTAGGCAAAAGTTGGTAATAAGCTCGTCCCCTAGCGACTATATCTCACACGCCGGCACATTCACTAACAAGAGCTTGCAAATGACTTCCGAGCGCTATCCGCAGCTTCCGCAGCCATCCGTCACGCGACCTTGCGCGGGAGTGACGTCGCGTTAGCGGTGATGTTTCCGTGTCATTAAGTCGGCGGGTCGGCGGGTCATCGCTCCCGCCGCGCGCCGACGCAACATTAGCGATAGCAGTAAATAAGTGGAGCCGAAAATTAAACACATTTTTATAGCTCTGATAAACGATTTCGTGGCAGTTTAGCGGTTAAAGCGTTTATCTCTCAATAGGAGGTTCGAGATTTGAATTTCAGTGGAGGATATAATTGTAAAAATCACATTGTGAGATTGTCTTTAGTTTAGTTAAGAGTAGTAAGGTGGTGCCGTGCTTTGAGGCGGTTATCACACGACGCCGCGCACCGCTGCCGCCGCGGTAGGCGGTGAAGCGCGCGCGGATCTCACGTCGCATTGGCTTGTACGTAATCCGTAGATGCCTAACACACGCACACCGCCCGACCGCCCGACCGCGCGGACCGAGGAAAGGACTGTTCAGCTGTTGGTCTCGGCCAAGGAAGGAATTACGTGAGACGTGCCTGACAAACTCTGACACTAGACAAGTTTGCAAGTTTGGTTATTGAATTGGCAACCTACGTCTTAATCGAAATTAATGTTCAAAATAAATTTGCGAAACACGATGGCACAAAATAAACTATAAAAGCAAACTCGAACAGTACTTCGCATATTGAGTTAGTTTGCATAAAGCAAGCGGGCACCCCTAATTCGTTGCGTTGTCAATTTTCCCGCTGAACCTTTTTGCGGCCCAGCGCTTGAGTACACAACAACAACAAACACCCCCCCCCACACAGCCCCTCCGATCCCCCCACGCACAGCAGACTGGCACAATTCGGTCACAGATTTTCAATTTTCTGTTTATACATGCACTACAAAAAAGTGAGTGCTTTACAGTATTCACGCCTATTCTCTCATTAGGTACTTACTTGTTTTTTCATGATCCTCTGATGACTTAGTACGAAGTGCCTTCTACAACTTGAGTGGCTTAGATCCACAGATGTAGCTAATTTGTAACTAAATCGTTGAATAGGCGACTCAATGAAAATAAAATAACATATTTGGCTCTACATGGAATTTCACAAATTTATGTTGTAGAGTTTGGCATTTGCGAGGTTATTCATATTTGTATAGTTATGCGTTTAATACTCAGAATAAAAGCTCCTTCGCTGAGCACAGCAATGAGTTCCTATATCAATGGTTTTATAAAAATGACATCACAATGCTCCAAAACTGAGAGTCTCTGATACAAGCATGCGTCAAATTATAAGAGTATCACATTAAGATTTATCACATTATCCAATTCAAACGTCGAAACGATTAAACCCAAACGATTAACTGTTTCAAATATCTTATTTATACCTTCGTGCACATCTGTGACTAATCCCCACTGCTTTCTGTGTGACGAGACAGTACCGCCCGCACAGCCCCCGTCGCGTCGCCGGCGCTCGCTCGCCTCATATTTCCGCACAGAGATTTATGCCACGGGGATGGGACACACAGCGAGCTACAAATCAACCCTTATATACACTATTCCGAAAATAATGTTTTCAGTCAGACAAATCTTCGGCTCAAATCAAAATCAAATCAACGGCCCGTTGCAGTCCACTGCTGGACTATCTTCGGCTATATGAAGAGAAAAATTATATCTAATTTTATTGAAAACTTATTGCTATGTTTTGAGTTTGCATGAAATCTATATTATAAATGTGAAATATATTTGGATGTTTAGATGCCTTCACGCTTAAAGTACTCAACGAATTTGGATAATATTTGGAATGGAGATAGTTTGTAATCTAGATTAACACATAGGTCACTTTTTACGGCAAAAAGTCTTATTCCGACGGGAAAATCTTACACAACGCAAGCGTAGCCGCGGGCGGACCGAAAAATGTATTATTCCGTGATACTGTAACCACTGGTAACTTGTTTACGCGTATATTTTGAAATTTTACATAGAAATATATTATTTGTCCAACAGTCTGAAGTTTATATGCTAATACAAAACAGATTCTATCTAAATGCCTTGTCCTAGTATGATAGTGGAATAGTGTCAAAGTTGTGTTATTATTTTGAAACCTTTGCCAAATTGGTATCACATTTTTTGTAACTAGCTGAATAACTGTAGGTAGCACAAATAAAATACCTTACATTCAAAAACTGTCTAATATAATTCAACTGAATGTCCCAAGCTGTATAGAGCGGGTTCGGTGACCGTGCCAGGCTGACCGGAACTCAAACCCGCATTTCTAATGGCGCTGGCGCTGAATGCTCCCAGCTGTATAGGAAACGTATCCAGCGACCGTACTCGTAGCTCTGCGGGTAATGGCGCGACTGTAGCGAACGACCGTACTCCACAAACCAACATTTCTCTTTAACGGCCAAAAAATTCTTTGTGTGGTGCAACTTTATGCCAATGTCCACCATTTTGAGCGCTTTTCGCCGCTACGAGCTGGCTACGCGGCTACGAGCGCGCTGCCAGCTGCTACGAGCTACGCGCCCATTAGTCGGCCACAGACCGCTGACCATATTATCTGGGCTAATAATTTGTAAGGTGAAATTATTTTGGCATTGTCGAGTGTCGAGTTCGTTGTCGTCATGATTCTCGTGTTGAATGGCTTAAAATAATTATACATAACACATTTCTCAAACTAGTGGTTATTCTTTTTAGATTAATTATTTGCCACGCGAAGGAACTAGTATTAAAATTGCTAAACTTTTACAATCAAAAAACGAAAACGATGTACCAAACGTAGCTCTATAGTTTCGTATCATTTAGAATCGGTCTCTCCGTCGCCACGCCATGCCACGAGGCGCCCCGCGCGAGATATGACCCGCTACGAGCTACGACCCGCTACGGGCTACGGTGGCGTAGCGCCCGCTACGGTCAAAGTCCCGGATTATTTGTTGGGGGATCCTGATGTATTGTGGGAGAGATAGCTCAGCCCGGGATGGCAGGAGTTAAATTGGTTTAATCTCAACTAAATGATGGTGGTGTTTAGCTTAGTTTAGTTTAAGATATTTAAGATTTGTATGTTTACTTTGTAGCTTTCCAGGCGATAATATAATGACCAAACAACATTTCTAGTTAAGAATAATACTACTGGCTTTTAGAACGGCAATTATAATATTGCAATTTTTTTATTTATTTAAAACGTATCACGTATAGTTCAATAATAAAATATTGCAATTTTATTAATTAATTCATGATTTTTTGTTGAATTAAGATTATTTAGGATTTATTGAATGATAACAGTATTAATTGACTGACCGCAGTCAACAACCAAAGTTTTGAACAATTATGTATGTCCGAATCAAGATTAGATTTTAATTAGTTTTTTTTTATATAGATTTTTCTATGTTGTTCTTTTTTGTTGTGTGTTGTTATTTATTTTTGTGATGTGTTTTAGTATGAACGAAATAACTACCGAAGTAATTAACCCTAAAAAAGCGTGCCGTGGCGACGAAGAGACCGATATTGACAGATACGGATTATAAATACAAGCTACGATTTGGTTGCTTGTGTAAAAGAAAAGATACGCTTTCAATCAAGTGTTATCATACTATAATCTATGAGGTACCAGGAGATAATGAAATGAAGAGGGTCGGCGCTGAATAACTTCACGAGCGCCGTCGGCTGAGTGAGAAACGAGCGAGACGCGGCGAGATCCTAGATACAGGGCTCCTAACAATACATGTCTAGAACCTGGCAATTAACATGGCAATTTCCGCTATAGGGTATCGCCAACATCAGAATAGATAGTAGTTATAATTCTGCAGAGAAAAAATAGATAGATAGATAAATCATTTATTTAGTGTAATAAATATAATAATAATAAAAAAATAATAATGTTAAAATAAATATGAGGTAAGTTTGCCTATATAAGTTATCTTCAAAAGTGTAATGTCATTTTCATACTTATTATATAGATAGGTACTACATATATATATGTGTAGAAAAAATATGGTGAGCTAACTTTTACCTCGAATCTGAATAACTATAACGGAACAATATCATTTGATTATTGGGTTAGCAAAATATGTTATCTGATAGGCAAACAAAATATTGCGTTAATTTTTATTGTTTGTTGTTTTTACAGTTCGTACAATCCCATGCAAGGGCCCAGGATAACACAGGCTAAGGGTGTCGCCGTCGACGGAGACGTCTGGGAGGACATCATCATCATCATCATCATCGTCACAATCCAAAAAATCACCAAAATTTATTATTAATATTATTTTTTGTCTAAGTTATCTCTCTCTGTTATTATTGAACCTTCATTATTCCGATGATGTAGGTCAGAATAGTTGAATCTATTGGGTAGAAGATTCAAGTGGAAAGATCCATCTACCCTGTGCCGCGTAAGGGTCAGCGCACACCAAGAGCAGAGCATTTTCTGAGAGTACTGAAAAATTTATCTTATTACAATTCCATACATTGCAAAATTTAATACACGTCCAAATAATGCTCGACCATGCGCGAGCATTTTGCAGTTCGGTGTGCGCTGACCCTATGGAATTGTAATAAGATACATTTTTCAGTACTCTCAGAAAATGCTCTGGTCTGCTCTTGGTGTGCGCTGACCCTAAATTAACGTTGACGACGTCTAGTGACGGGCAGGCTGAGAGCGACTGACGCGTCACGCGCGACTCCTCCGGTGACGGACGCGTCACGCGCGCGTGAGTGACGGCGGCCGAAGGACAGCTAGAGTAATGGAATCGGCGCGTGATCTGAATACTGAGCTAATTCGCGACGTCAAGCTCTAACCCTTATTTAAGATCCAGTTATCTTTTTAGTTTTTATGGCCAATTAAAGAGAGCAAATGATTTCAGATAATACGAATGATATTATTTATTTATTTATTAATAATAGGAAGACCAACAGCTAAAGTTAACTTAATAGTAAATACAGTAGTACCAAAAAGCCATTTACACGTCTCCATATGTAGGCATTATTATGGATAATTGATAACCTTTAAATAAGGTGAAACAATCGACGCCTTCTTAAGGTTCAAATTCGATGATTGACAGCTCAAATATTAGGATATCGCTCTTCTAAAAGAAGAGACGTACTTAAAATTAAGGAGCGTGACATCGAGAATTAGCCGCACTATTCTGTTTTACGAAGCAAAAAATTACATGTTCAAATTTGATGTGCATTGCGTAGTCAAATTACTTAACTGTATTTTATATCATATTGCCTACGCAATGTACTTAGAAGTTGGTAATTTGTAACCCCAGGCTGTGATGATGACGAGCGGCGGCCATCGCTCAACGTCGTCGTGACGACAAATTAAAATAGAGAAATTCTTTGAGCGTACGCGTCTGAATGTCGAATTAATTCACAGTTTTAGTTTCTTCAGACGGCACGTGCTTAATTAGCAAACTCGTGCGAGGGCAGACAAACCTTCTACCTTAGTGAGTTTGATTCAGTATACTAACTTAATTAGGCGACTTTGACTTATGATCTTGCATCAATTATCGCGAAAAAACTAAAATGTCCTTTCTCCTCAGATAATCCTGGTAAAAAAAAAACAATCCAATCCAATCAATCCTGGTTTTAAATTACCAAGAATATTAAAGATCAATATTGGTCGCCGCTGATCTAAATTATAAATTTCTATTTTCTTAGTCATAATGTAGCGCATATTTAGCGTGTCAAACGCACACTACGCACAGCGCTCCCTTTTTGTGGACCCTCTAAAGGCTCTGCTCACCCCTTTGAGGATAAGAACGATTATATACCTACATGGATAGATAGTTTAAAACAAGAAAAGACTTTGCCGTAAGTTATTAGTCATTTTTAACATGTCATTCAATCAATCAATCAGCCTATTGCAGTCCACTGCTGGAAGTAGGCCTTCCCAAGGGCATGCCAAAGCGCACGATCACCCGCTTTCCTCATCCAGCCACCACCAGCGACCTTCCTCAGGTCATCAGTCCACATCCCATTATCTCGGAACAAATGAGTTGACCTTTGGAATAATTTCTTATTCACTACTTTACTATAATAACAATAATATAGGTACTTACAGCACTCGCAGCCCGGGAGTGTTCACGAACGCGCGCTCCTCAATGTGCGTGATGCGGTTCCGCTTCAGGATTCTACGACAAACAAATGAACATTACAGAATATAGGTATACGAACATCATGCATAGTAATTATGTGATATTTAAGCTTAGTTTTCTTAGAACAAATTGCTGGCCACCAATTTCTAAACTCTGTCTATTATCTTGTGATATTTCCTTTTGTGTAATAAGGTATATTCTCGCGCTCCTAATCTAATCTCAAACTACTTTAGCACTCGCAACATTTACGCTACAACAGACTTGTGTCTGCGAAGTGTTCGCGTGTCTCTTCTCTAAATTAAGGGACTCGTGAGCAGCTATGCCTTCATGCGCATCTTAGAAGGATCTTTATGTTAAGGATAAAATTATTTGGTAGTGGTTTGGTCCTTCGAAATACTCGTATAGGATAATAGATGCGACCATTTTAATTCTAAATGCACGCATTTACTAGTTTGAAAACTTGAAAAAATAATAATCGCTTAACGAGGTCAGAAGAGGCCTATACCCAGCAGTGGGTGGATGTGGGCTGAAAATGATGATGATGAACGAAGTCAGAAGCCAGAAAACGTCTATCTAAACATCACATATATTTTCTACTCAATATCCTTTTCATGTATACATTTATATCCCCTCTAAACAGATCATCCTTATTTGGAACTACATAAACGCATGCACATAAAGACACCACAGAGATGAGTTGTTTGTTATAGTTATAGCATAATGAAGTCCAGCAAATGTGAAGCGGAACGCACGTTATATCGGCATAAGCCGCAGGGTCCATAATATAGCGGATATTACAGATTTTAGCGACATAACAACACTATTACATGTGTCGTTCGACGCGCGAGGCGGTGGTGGTGGTGGCTGTGTAAGGGCTGTTTTAAATAATGGGCTCTTACTGGCTGCGTTTGTGTGTTACTAAGTTTATTTTTCTTTTCCAATTTTTATGACATTTTTATTACTTGATGTTCTAGTACGCTACTTCAGTGGACTGTGGACCT
Source organism: Carpatolechia fugitivella (assembly GCA_951230895.1). Classification (NCBI taxonomy): domain Eukaryota; kingdom Metazoa; phylum Arthropoda; class Insecta; order Lepidoptera; family Gelechiidae; genus Carpatolechia; species Carpatolechia fugitivella. Next base: position 243,422 of record OX579654.1, on the reverse strand, counting down.
AAGTCGACGACGATGTGAATGGGGATATTGGATATACTAAGCAGAAAACACTAAACTTAACTAAACAAACAAATCAACTTAATTCGCCCTACACAAGAACACTATCTTTAATATGATTAAATATTGTTCTCGACTATTGTGTAAAACGTCAGGTTTGCAACTGCTGTGTTGCCAACGATGGGTCGGCACGATGTAATTTTTTTCCTTTGTGTATACCCTCAAATTTCTGTCACATTGTTTTGTTTTTTGTGTGTGCTGTAAATAAATATTTTTCTATTCTATTCTATTAAAACAAGCTGTTTACGCTAAAACCATGAAAGTTTTAAAAGGTATTGCAAAACCATATTCTTATCTCAAACTTTATGACTTCCTTGCGAAGAATTCCAATCCGATCAACTTTAATCTTGCAAACACGAACGCATCCAGCATCTTGTGATTTGAACCAGCCAGTATATGAGAAAGCTCGTATCGCGTCGTATGACAAATAATTTGCGGGGCAACTGCTGGGTACGGCCGGGGGAATAACCGGGAACAAAACCCGCAACGACCACCATTATGGTAATTCGCGGCAATAAACGAATCGCGCGTGTGTGTGGGGGGGGGGGGGGCTGGGGGAGTGACGTCATCGCGGTGTGACGGGGGAGTGACGTCATCGCGGTGTGACGCGCGAGCCATGAGGTATCGACAATCTCTTCTATAGGGAGAGTAGAGTAACTTTGTTTTAATGGAAATTTCTAGCAGGGCTATTGAATTTGCGTCATTTCGAACGACATTAGTGATACGGAACGAATGCGAATCTTACTGGCAGATGAGTGACGTTAGATGCGTTGGAACTACAACATGGGAGCGTACTGGAGGCGCAGACCAACACGCTGAGGTTGCAGCTCCAACTTCACACTACGTAACTACTGTGACAAAACTATTACAAGTGACTGTGTTGAACCGCTCCTGTCATGTGTGAGAAATAATATTTTTTTATCTAACGTACTGTGTTGAACAGCGCTAAAATCTCATTTTCGTCATAAGTAAAATAATTTGTCGATTTTTAGCACCAGTATTAAACTTCATTTAAAAAATTTAAGACCATTAAATAACTATATTTTATTGCCTATGATTCTAGTGCGTTTATACTCTTCAGCACGACTATAAACATGGTTTTATAGTCGTGTTCTACATCCGAGTTTCGTTCGAGGTAAATATAAAGTAGTTCAATTCTTACTGCGTTGTTTCTGCTTAGTTTGGAAATAAAATAATGTCAGCCAGGAAACAAATGTCGTTATCAGAGATACGAGGGGCGCCGGGCACCTACACTATCAGTATCTGACGCGCTCGAGTATGACCATGTGATCATTAATTTCTACAATGTTGCTAGCCTGTAGCCGCTCCCCCACCGCACCGGTTACATTATATAACCTTTTATTTTTTCTATCAATATCCAATAGGTCTGCACGACGCAATTTTAGCCTCGTGCGCCCCTACTATAAGGCCCATTTCTACTTGCACAAGTACAGTGGCGAGTTAACTAAATCTCAACTAAGCAAAACAAAACGGACTCTTGGCAAGTTTTACACAAACTGGTGAACGGGGCCCTAAATACTCCCAGTTTGTTAAAGAGAGTTAATTTCAAAATACCTTTTAATTTACCCCGTCGCACTGCTAAGCACAGATTGTTTTCTGAAGACGCATCCCGTACTAACTTGGGCCATTTTTCGCCACTTTAATACAATCAGCTGTTTAGGGCATGTGGATGTTGATATCTTTGCAAATAGTATTTACTCATTTAAAAAGTCATATATTAGGGATAATATGCTTGAATAACAAATATATATAATATATGTATATATATAAGGTTGTTATTGTAAATTCTTGTTCTCTCGATGCGGTTAGCAATGGAAACAGGCTAATTCCATATTATTATATATTTTTTGTTGTTTAGCTAATTTCTAGTTTTAGTTCATTTATATAGCTTTATCTTCGTGTTATGCATGCTGTTATCAACTATAATTGGGGTAGCAATTAGCTGTTTACTATAATTAAGGACTGTATTATACATAAAATGATCTGTTATATACTCTGTTGGTAATCTTAATAAATAAAATAAATAAATAAGTAATAAATAGTAGAGTTATCAAAATAAAACGAGCTCTAATTTGGTGTTTTATTTCTATTACTGGGCTAAGTGGTAAGTTAACACTTACCAAAGTGTTAATTAGCTAAAAGTAATATTATATATAAGTAATGTTATATACACTCACCGGCACATCTAACCGCCCACCCTTGTATTTCGGGTTAATTTTAAATTACGCTAATTGTTATACATTACAATTTAATTATAGATAATTTTACGATAAATTAAACACACTTAAATAAACGTTAAATTAATTACTTTTTAACTAACATCAGCTGTAACTAATAGAAATATAAAGAATCACTTCAATAATAAATAATATAATTAATAAATTCAATTATGTTTGATTGAAGTGTGCAAATATAAAAAAAACTGGATCCCGATTCGCGGTAACGAACGATATAACTACTTAAAAGCGAGCTTTTATTACTCACTCACATATTTTTACGATAGAACCCAATTCACCGCGTCTCCAGTAGCGCGCCGTGAGTCGTTACATGTCGACCTTCTTCACAAAATATGAACATCATCTTTTATCATCCCTTTCATTATTTTATTCATAAAACGTCACTCGCGACGACATTGAAAGCTTTAGGAAATTGAATTGACAAAAAAGCTACCCCGTTTCAATTTGCCAACAATGCGGTTAGGTTTGTAAGAAGATAATATAAATAAAGATGAAGGGCCCTGACCGTCATTAGGTGTGTAATCGAGCATCTAGCGCCCGAGGGCGGTAAAGAATTCATTGACAGCGCCCGAACGACAGACGCCGCCCACGCCAACTCACTGCCCCGACATTACTTCTTATTGTCTTAAAAAAAATGTCTGATGAAATTTTTTGGTATTTCTTTAAGTACGAAGTAGTAACAAAGCTGAAGAGAAAAACAATTTAAATCTCGAGAAGTTTGTTTATCTGTAACTTTAATTAACTTATAAACTTTGTTCTGCATAATAAACTTTAAGATTACCTTACATACCTTGTTGACACATCACTGGATAATGTATACTTTTACTAGAGAATTACTGTTAGTTAATGAGGCTGTTTCAATAATGCATAATCTCACGCACAACACAGTGGGCCCCACTTTTTAAATACTACATACAAAATTACCGTCCAAACAGAAATCGACACTGGGACCATCGAGTGGAAAGCAGACCCACTTCAAGCTAGATTATACATAGATTATACGTAGGCTGTATCCTTCGGCGACGGATTAGGAGATAAGACCTACGTGATGGAGTCTATTTCGAGTCAATATATGTTGTTTTCTTATATCGGAACTGAATTTATTATGGTAATCACTCTTATGTAAACAAGAAGACCATAATGGATCTTGCCAAAGGCGCTTAGTTATTTTTACGTGTCTTGTTTATTGTTAGTTTCAGTAGCAAAACTAACAGTAGTGTTTCCTCATCTGAATCAATTTTGTTAGTGATTGTAAAAACAGCAACGCGACGACGTGAGCTCAGCGTACGTCCGGCGCGGCGCTCACGTTGCGCACACACCGTCCGTACGCTGGTAAAACGCGGCGTTGTTCGCGTCGTTCACACGCTCGAGGAACCCGCACGCCCAATGTGGGGTCAGCCTTAAGCCGGGCTCTTTTATAGTAAACAATGTTTGTTTTATAATTTCTGCGTCTTTTTGCAAGCACAACAATGGTTTACTAGATCTAGAGAAATCGCTACTTGTCTCTTTGTGGCAAGTTTAATTTGTTGTGCTGAAGTTGCTAAACAGCAATTTTTTATTCAATAATAAAATAAGGTATAACAATATGTTTGAAAATTAATAAGGTAGTATTCTGTTTTCATTGACTTCCTTGTAAGGCAAAGAATTTTCGTGATTCGAAGGATCATTACTGTTAGTTTGAACAAACAAAAAAGAAATTGTAAACAATATTGATACAAGAATTTATTAATATGTTTGGCAACAAACAAAGTGAACTCTATTATGTGATTAGATCATCCCTCCTGACGCCAGCCGGTCAGGGGTCGCGCGGCCGGCCGGCCGCCCCGGCGCGGCGGTGGCGGTGGCGGCGGCGGTGGTATCGAGGGCCGGGCGATAAATCAGACGCGACCTCCCTGCCCCTCCTCTCTCCCACCTACCGATAACTGCCGGGCTCTGTATCGCGGGAGATAGCGTCCTCCAGCGACGCGGCGCGGTGCGGTACCAACTTTAATTGCTTGTTAGTTGGTTGTTAGCCGTGTTGTTGTGATGCAACTTTCATGCGTTTCTGTTACTGTTTGTAAGAAGTTTGTGTAATGTATCCTTTCAAATATACTCGTAGCACTGATACTAATCTAGTTCATATATTTTTACGAGTAGGTACCATTGTCATATATGCACACAGTTTTAGATTTCTTGATGTTTAGTTTTGCGCTAATTCAGAGAGTATCCTATTTTGTGTCTTTTTATCCAAATTCTATAGCACTTGCATTTTTTATCGCGACATTTATTAATTTGTAGAAATATTGATAGACGTTTATGCCAAAGCTTTTCAAACACCGACTCTTGGAAGCGCTGAGATTCTCACACGCCAACTTGAGTAACTGATCTACACCAACTTGAGAAGTGTTTGTGCATACGGGCCTTCAATTCAACAATTTTAGTACATTTAGGTCTTTAACTCTATCTATTCTTTCTGCGACAACTTTATTCCCACTTGAAAGTTATTGAAGTGACGAGTAAGTCCAATTGTTACTGAGTTTATTATCCGAAAAGAAACGCGTTCAGAAATAAATAAAAAAGGTCGAGAAAGCTTTATTGTTTCTCGGACTTTATTGATGAAAAATCGATATCAAGACTACAAATAAAAAAGTAAAAATGCTTCGATCGCTAAGGTCATTGCTACGAGCCGAAAGGACAAAGAATTTAGTCGGTTCTATCTGCGATAGGTATTTGTTTAGTATTAAAGTAGGTGTATCATAGTTGGTTCGACGCTCTCAATAAGCGCCCCCTCCCTCTAGCCGCCCCCACCCCCCCGTGCAACGACCCCCGCGGCTTTGCGCCAATCTCAGTAATCATACCTTATTTACAATTTAAACTAGGCGCTACTGTACAGCCAAGCACGTCTCCGTTTAGCTATTCACATAAAAACAATGATTTATCTGAAAGGAAAATTAAGTCGTAAATAATGGAAATTAAAAAATTATGAAATCCCCCCCGACTAATTAAGTCAGCCGAGCGCTTTGGTCGAAAAACATGTTTAGCGCTCTCGGCGCGGCGGTTTATGATAAAATTCTGTTGCCTGTTAATACTAAAACAATCGACCTAGTAAATGGAAAGACGGGTAACATATATAATTGAAGTATGTATGAATGGAAACAAACAACTTCTTACTACAACAATTTCATACTTTCAATGGGACGAAATAAGTTGATAATTTTTATTATTCATATTGTTCTAGTTTTCAGGGAAAGGAAATATTATAATCGACTTATCTATGTGCTTACTACTTGGGCTGAGCGGAGTATTATTTGAATATAGGAGCACAATCTTAATATGTAGGTAGGTATGTATCTATGAGTACAACAGAACGGTCAATATTAGCGCTGAAAAGAAAAGTGTTTTTAAACTCATCAAAAAAGAAAAAAAAATGTATCATGTAAAAATTACTAAACAAAATTAAGCCGACCTTTTCTTATAAAAATATCTTACGAAAGCCACTCAAGATTATCTCGTCCGTGAAATAAAAAGTGACCATCTGAAAAGAGTTTTTCAAAGAAAGTGTGACGTCATCTCGGGAGATAAATAAAATGAAGTGCTTCTGGAGCGGCGGCGGCGGCGGCGCGTGCGCGGGCCGAGTACGCTTTAAGTAGACACTGCACTATCTTATACACTAAATTATCCCTATTTCTTGCTAGTGTTAAATTAAATTATTTACCTTCTCTCTTCGTGGTGACTGTCGTTCCTCTAAATTGACTTTTCAAGAGAATTACCTACCTCACCAAAAGAATACAATTCTGCCGGAGATTATTTTTTTATTACATATAGACATAGACCACTTTTATTTGACACTAAATACAGTACAACACAATTAGTGCTTGCTTTCATTAGACGGCTGGATGTTTGAATAATAATTCTCTTTGTTTGCACATTATAATGAACCCACCATCATTTTTTACAACAATTTCGACACTAAAATAACTATCTGAAGCTGGTTAATTTTAGTTCAAAATATTAGGAACACGGAAATTCGCGATATTTGTCGAACTGTCTACGGATATATTATTTGATAGACAGTTTCTTTGAGTTGCGGAAGAGTTGTGTCATAGACACAAATTTAATATTCCATGTGTATGATTATGGATTTAAACTGAATGGTAGCAACGCGGCGTGACGTCACAAGCGGGGCATTTAAATGCGTTTTCAATGGCGGCAGCGGCGCTAATTTCCATACTACTTCTACCCCTAAACCATGTAGAATAGAACTACTACTGTTTCTGACACGGGAAGCTACGTCTCCTTTTTTCCAATTCACGTACGTCGTCGTCGCCAAACGCCTAATGGGCCATAGATTGTGTCCTGTCGTCGGCAGGCCACGGCGGCGGCGGCTGAATGGCCGCGTCAGTGTTGCCAGGGTAACTCAAGGACCATTCCGGATAATCGATGGCTTCTTTCCGACCGGCTAGCTGACAAACAAAGCTGTTATTTTCAAGCTGGATTTAATTCACGATGTTTTTCAGGTTGATATAAGATTTTGCTGTAGCAGTAAAAAATCGGCTTGCTTTTTTATAGAGTTGTTAGAGATATCTTGTAAATCGTGGTTGGAACTAGAAACTGATGCAATATTATTCCCGTCTAAGCACATTGAACTAATTATTTTGTAAAATGACACCGCTACACAGGGAATAGCGCGTAGCGGCCACAGACTCTGGGTCGCTACGAGCTACGAGCTACGGCGCGGCGTCGACAAAAAATCTACCTGTCATTTGTTAACCAATAAACGCTTTTAGGTACATGCTTATGTGGCGTCATTTAGATCTAGTTTTATTCCCAATTACATAATAATGGCAATGTTTCATCGTGAAGAGTCATTCAAGACGCAGTGCTTCTGTAAGTCTGTGGTCGCAGTCTGCTTCTTCGCTAATTCCTTCAATTGTCTCGTGATTGTCTCGCCGCGGCTCGTAAAACTGGACTGGCTCTCAGCAGGGTTGCCTGCCACCAATCCAATCCCACTGGCTTCAAGTGTAGATTTGTAATGCTGGTCAAATAGGTATGACATTTAATGTTCACGAATAGCACTAAATTGAATTTTTTTAGCATGTTTGTCCCTCATTTTCATGTTTATGACTTTTTAGCATTTTTGTTCGAATAAGTCAAATTTTTGGAGCAGAAATATTATTTGCGCAGTAAAATTTTAGTTCAGTAAACTCAAGCGAGAAAATTTAGAGACAGTTATTAATTACGTTTAGTTAAGACGTTTTTATTAATATTAGAAAGGCGCATTTTTTGTAATTTTTAACATCGTCATTGACTCGTCGAAAAATGTTGCATTTTTGCGTATGCCAATTGGAATTCCTGTGCGCATTGAAGATGTTGGTTTGTCAGACGTCTGGCAACCCTGCGCAGCCGTTCAGTCGGTAGAGAAACACTCAAACAATGAGGAGTCTTGACCTGTAACGACGCACTAAAAGCACTGGACATCAAACTCATCACCGTTATCAATTTTATTCCCTTCCAAAACTCTTAATCTTGCTTAATATTGGAGATTGGAGAAGGAGTTTTGTTTATGTCTTTTTTAGAGACAATCTTCATGAAATACTAAAATGTATGGAGCTGATATTAGATGTAGCTGCTGCAGCTCTCGCAGTCACTGTCAGTTTCAAACATTTTTTGCTGCCACGCCACGTCACACTACGCTGCATGTTTGTGTAATACTATCCTATAGTCTTGTCATTATTTAATCCTTTATTTTTTTGACATGGCAATATCTTGTCAAAGAATGAGTAGTTTCTCCCTAACCCCGGCCCCGTGTCCCGCATGCCGTGCTTCGTCGTCTGCAAACACACAGCTCGTCACAAATCTCTCGCCCCAGCGAGACGTGCAAACAGCTCCTTACATTCCAACTGCTTGATCAATCTCAGACGCCAATTACAATTGCCTGGAGACGCTGAGGCAAATAGACACTTGAGTACTCTTGAGGAAAAGTAAACAAGCCATGATCCGTTAAAGAGTCGGAGAAAGTGGTTTTGACCGATGCCCTAAGTCAAAAACTGTTTTGACTGCAAAAACCAGTCAAAACTGGTTTTGCCTATAAAAGTAGTTTTGACTGTAACATATACACTCATATCTATACCTATACAAACACATTGTTAAACAACTTTGACTTAAATCTCGGACAGCATCGTTCTACTAAACGAATATGTAGTCTATGTTTTAAGATTTTCGTGGTTGTTCACTTGTGTTAGTGTAATATGTAGTCGCTACAGTTCCAGCATGGCGGCGGCGTCGGCGTCGCAAATAAACTACTTGTTTTTCAAAGAAGATAAGTTTACAGGAAAACAAACTTGGAGAGCTTTGTCAGTTTTGTTTATGAGCAGTGTACCGCGGCGACTCGCCCGACCCGCGAGGGTTGCCAGGACTTAAAACCTAAAGACCGGACAGACCAGCCTATTTAAAGTCTAACATGGCCTTATTATGATTTAACTTATCCTTAGATCAAAACTTTAGCTGTTGGTATTCCTATTATTAATAAATAAATAAATAAATAAAAACAGTGTATTTACTATAAAATTTCTCAAATTTTAATAAAACAACAATATAATGGTCGAATTTCAAAATCCTAACAAAAGCCGGAGACCCCTGACACAGTATAATTTGGCCGGATAAGAAACCAAAAAGCCTGACTATGTCCTCCTTTATCCGGACGCCTGGCAACCCCGTTTGACCCGCTCTCTTCAATTGATGTTTGCTATCGGGCTTGCCGTGTTTTCCACCGATAATTTTATCCAGTTGGCGCTTCTACACTCCACTATGTCAAACCGTCGAGTTTCCTATTTCCATAGTAAAATGGAACTAAAGTAGTTCGAAAACACTGCGATTCATTTCTGTAGGGTTTGTTAGAGCATTCAATCGAAATCGTTGTTTCGAGCACTGACATTTCGCATTCCGAAGTTCGGTAAAGCAAATTCGAATCCGGCGCATGTGACAAGCGCTTGTGTACCCCATAATTTTGTGGAGACCTTATACCGCTCCTGTATTAGTAATGTAAGTTATATTATATTTATCTGTATTTTATTCTTCATTTATTTTATTTCAGCCAAAAGACATCCTTTGCTGGAATTTTATTTAGTTAGGTAGGTAGGTACATTCTCCTGCCGCAATTAGTTCGAAAGTAAACATGTTAAGTGACTGGAGACGTCATATTTCTAGACTCCCGTCCGCCTTTGCTACGAATTCTTAATGCCGCAGCTCGGCAGTGAACGTGTTAAGAGGCCGGAGACGTCATATTTCTAGACTCCCTCGCCTTTGCTACGAGTTCTTAATGTCGCAGCTCAGCAGTGAACGTGTTAAGAGCTGCCTCTCAGAGAAAGCGCTATCTGGTTGCGGATGTTTTCCGCCGATAATCCGCTAGAGCGCGCGACCGTCGCGTCGCTCACTGTCGTCGTAACTAGCGCCAACAAGCTCTGTTCTTTTTTAGGTGAATTTTTGATTCCTGAAAGATAAAACTGTCTACTCATCTGACCTACTTTTTAGAAACTATTTTATAATCATCTTTGTGGATAAAAACCTTTTAGATTTTTATCGAAACAGCTTCACGTTTTAAGGAAGTATCCAAGGTGATAATCACATACAGGGTGTAACAAAACAGGGGTACCAACCTGAAACACAGCGACAGTACTCATGAAACTGAACAACTTTACCCAACACGAAACACAGCGTCAGTACTCATTAAACTGAACAACTTTACCCACGAAACATAGGTCGAAAGAAACAAACTACTTTCCTAAATGAAATGGTCTTGCTGTACAAAATGTCCAATCAGTTATCGGAAGTACGTGCCAAACTGAGTAATCAATAAACGATTAAAATTGGTTTTTGGTTTGATTGAGAATACTTCAGTAGCGTCTTTATCACCACAAAACCCGAGGCGTTCTTTCTAAAATCTACATGAGCGAAAAAATACTTATAAAAGCAATATAAACAGTTATCGGTTCTTATGACCTCTTTGTATGGGCAGTTTCAGCTGATGTCTCAGAGGAAGCTGGCAGGCGCGAGTCAGCGTCGTCGGCGCAACTAATGTGGCCGTTACCGCCAATAAAAAACAAGTCATGCGATATCAATAGTCGATAGATCTTTGAACAATAATGTGTGTGATAAACGCGAGTATAAATTGATGGGTCCTAGATAGTCCTTCGTGACTTTTTTAAAGGTACGAAAAAAATATCTATTAGATAGCTTTAGCTATGATAAATTATCATAACTCTGCTATAATAACAACATTTAATACTCACAGCGTGTGTAGCGAAGGTAGCGTCGGTAGCGCTGCTTCACCAAGCTCCGTCAGCAAGTTTCCGCCCAACTCGCTGCAACAAACATTATTAGTTAATACAACACTTACTAGCTATTATAAACAGTTGAAAATAAAGTTTGTAAATTTTATTAAACTTGTAGGAACGAGCGAGATAAGGTTTACTCGTCGATTTATTCAGTTCAACCTGACTCCATTTAAACACGATCGTCTAATTCTTTCAACCCACGCAGCATTTCTTTTAAACAAAATATCAATCATGCATGCATATCCACGTCATCAAAGTATTATACAAATGAGACATTAGCATGTAAAATTGAGATTACATCATTTTCGAAATGAGAACACGTTTGTAATATTTATAGGTACCGACATTTTTAAATGCTCTAATTGTCTTCATATCTCAATTTTTATAGGTCGTTCAATTCTGTCCAGTCTATTTGCACGCTCTAGATAGAGCTGTCACTCAGATAGACGCTTCAAGTAAATCACACCGTGCTGTTTCACGGTCGGCGTGTACGCATCGCTAACTAAAACGGTTATTATACATGCCTGTTTAAAAAGCGGCTAGCGTATTTATAGCTATCACAGCGAGCAATGAATGTACAATACTCGCAGTGTTTTTACCCGCCTAGGAGTGTTGACAGGGCCTGTCTGCGTCATAATATGACGACAAACAGGCGCCCGCCCACCGCACCATTCAGCTTCAGAATTATTGTTATTACTTATTACAACACGCGACGAAATTATCTGGATTATACTAATCGCGTTATGTCAAACATTTTAACACAAGTAGTATATTTCAAGAACTTTGTGATGGAAGCGATAGCGAAGTAGTGCATCTGGCAAGCTTAGCATTTTCATCGCCCTCTGTGTGAGTTAGTGTATGTTTTGCTACACAGTGCAAGCATAGCCAATGCATGCCTCTAGATAGTGTCTATACCTATATATAGTACCAAATTACAAATACAAAATAATTAATTTATCTTTTCAAAGTTGAAAGAAAGAAACATTTATTTATTTTTATTTTTTTATTTATATTTTAAGTTTTATAGATTTACAAAGTCTGCGAACCTATATCGCCGGAAAACGTTAAAAATTTAGTTAAAAATAAAATTTCGCTCAACCAAATCCACTAAGTATTTAGATTAAAATTACTCAAAGTAAGTGACTTAAAAAGTTACAAGTAGGCTAGAAAGATCAAAATCTCTGACCGACATCAAACGATCTTGTACACACGCGCGCACCGCTATCACAGCGACGCGCGCGCTAGATTTATTGCGCTCTTCTGAATGTTCGTTATATTATAAAGAAGCGCCGCTGCAGGATATTCATCTCGTCGCACTATTTTTAGCGCAGACGCCGCTGCGCTGTTTCGTAAATGACATCGACTGCATTCACTATGCTGTGTGCCCCATTTATTAACTAACTATAAAGAAAAAACTGTTTTAAAACAAATTAATTCTCGCCCGGGTCCCTCCGGGTGAGCGAGGTGAATGTCCTCTACCTTCAATTATGAATATCTAGAATATTCTTTGAAGTTTACGGACATTATCTGTTTGTTGTTTTTTAATGAGGATGTTCCTTTTATAAATAAATTGTCTTTGAGCTTTTGTTAAGTTGCTTACGTCAAGACCATGACATCAATTTAAAATGCAGTGCGTGTTTTCAAAACCTGGTCCTACCTGTACAGCTAGGCAAAGAACTTAATCTGTGGTGTGTCATGTGATGTAGGTGACGATATGGGTCCATTCGTCCAGGCATTAAAATGTGTCTTGTGAAAAATAAAAGTAAAAATGAACAAGCTCCTTAGGCACTCAAACGACCCAAATATTATTACTCAAATATTATTTGTAAAGTTTAATAGAAATCTATTAAACTTTACAAATAATATCATTTTGAATAAGTAAATAAATCTGCGCAAAGAGCGACCTAGATTCTAATTACCATATAATCTCGTAGCCTTTTGATAAACTGTTCCTTTCATAAACACTTAGCCCGGACCGGTACTGAGCTGATCGATTAGCGGGTCTCGGTGGATCATTAGGATTGCTTGGATTGCTCAAAAACGCCCCCCCCCCCTACCCTCCCGCCACCCATCCCCGCTAACAGCTCTTGTTTCGCTTTCATGCTTCAAAATCAAAATATACAAATTGTCGTGAACCTACGTTAGTTGAATTTATTGGTTGAGATTTTTTTTATTTGGGAATTTTCGATTAATTGGCTATAGGTATTATTAATTGGTATTATGTCAGTTCAGTTTATTTCACACATTTTCTGTTTGCCACACTTGCTACACGCCTGTCTGTGGCAGCCATCAGATTTGTTTACGCGTTTCTTTTTTAAATCAAGCTTAGAAGAAGCTTAACTTAGCTAGATTTTCATAAGAATGAACTTTTCTTTAAAGTTACTATTTTCTTCGCCGTTATTGAACGTACGAGCTAGTGTATTTTATGACCACAAGAAATTCAATAAGTTGTATTGTGGTAAGCTGGGGTTTGGTTTGTTTAGTGATACACCGAGTTGCCAGGCGTTCCCATAGCTCGTGGGTATTTAGTGATGCACCGACTTGCCAGGCGTTCCCATAGCTCGTGGGTATTTAGTGATGCACCGACTTGCCAGGCGTTCCCATAGCTCGTGGGTATTTAGTGATGCACCGAGTTGCCAGGCGTTCCCATAGCTCGTGGGTATTTAGTGATGCACCGAGTTGCCAGGCGTTCCCATAGCTCGTGGGTATTTACGCCTGAGCCCACACATTTGTCTGCTTTCACTTCATTCAGGTCGTTCAGCTTGTAATATAAACTCCGACATGTTTGTATTTCCGTACTCCGAGCCCGCCGAGAGCACACGTGGGTGGCGACACTGGTAACTTACCTTTGCCCTAATTTAAATGAAATGGCCTTTTTAAGAGAATTTTCGTATTTTGACATTGGGAATGTCTTTTCGTTCGCTCGAGCGTGTAGTCTCCGATTTCACGAAAAAGTGCGATCCCCTTATATCTCGAAGAGTTGCGTAGATATGATATTCAAAAAAGGCTCAAAAGACGATTATTCATAAGAGCTGTAAGGTGCAAAAAGAATTATTCTAGAAAGTCAAAAAGCGAAAAAAGTTATGGCCAAAGTAGTGAAAAAAAAATATTTTTTTCCGAATTTTTGATTTTCGCGCTCGATATTTTGGAAACGAAGAGTGATATGAAAATTTTGAGAAAAGTTCCTCTAGACAATTTAGTCAGCTACAATTTGAGCTTAAAACAAAGACGATCGGGTTAAGGGTTTGCCCTGTAGCCTATCCTTTTTGAAAAAAGTTAAAAAGTCAGAACGACATAGATTCATTTCCAATGTGCTCGTAGTCGTGTGAGGCACCAAACCTGTTTATTTTTAATCTTGACCTCATTATTAGCGCTTTGTCATTAGTTGTAATGCTTGTAAACTTTATTTAAACTTTATTTTAGAAGTGTAAAATATAACCATCTACTATAACCATCTACTATAACCATCTACAATAGCTTATAAAAAATAGAACGATAGAAATCAAGTTGGCCATGATAATCCTCCGCGGCTCTGTACCTACCTACTGATAAGCATCAGATTTTTTATAAGTATATACACAGTTTGGGTGTTTTGAGGGCAGTCGTTCAGTCAACCAAAAGTTTATGGTCTTATTTGTGCAAAATATAATCGGTATTCTTGACTTAAGAGTTTGAAACCTACCTAATGACCGAGTTATTATAATTCTAAAATGTGTACTTTATTAACTCTGCAACTTTCAAATCAAATCAAAATACATTTGTGCCATGGTGGTCAATATGTGCCAATTTACAGCGCTCAGCGCACATTACCCTCTATTTTGATTTGCGTTGTCGGCTAATGATTTACGCTATCGAGTGTGGTGTGAGTGTAAGTAAACCTGTAAAGGTTGCTATTGCTATCCCGCAAAGTCAAAGTCAAAGTCAAAATAATTTATTTCCATAGGATGTTATTACATCACTTAGATCCGTCATTACATTTTTTTGGGTGAGTTCACTAACACAACTAACTAACGCAACTGTCGTGAGTAACTGTGTCACAGACACCGGTCCGAACGAGCCGGGCCTTACAAGACACGTTGCGTATTAAACATAATACGACACATGGTCTGCAGTATTTTTGAATCGTCCGCACTTGAACTCGCAAAATTTGTATAGAAGTCGTGTACGAATACTGCAATTCTTGTACGAGTTGAAGAACACGATTCAGAAATAGGCCCCGAAGCAAACCGGTCTGCGCACGCGTCATGCAATCACGCTGTTACCTCACTCACATTGCGATTGTAAAATACAATGCACGCACTTGGTCGCTCATTCACGAGACTCGACTCCAAACCAAGATTTTTTCAACGTTTTTCATTACGATGCGCGCGCATCAATCTTAGATTATACGTCAATGTAGTCTTCATTCATTCTGTGGAGAGTACGTAGCTTTACAAGATTACTTGTCGTAAGCTAACCCCCCCCCCCCCCCCTGCGCCCGCGTCGGTAAAAGCTTGTCACACTGTCAGTGCTCAACTAAAGCAGTGACGTCAGAGTGATTGGACGACCCAAATAGAGATTTGCACTTCAATAATTAAAGCACAGAAAAGAGATTTGTACAAGTGTTACTTGTACAAATTAAGCAAGATAGGTTAATTAAAGGTTTATCTACATTTAGTTGAGTGACCGCATTAAAGTGAGCAATGATTGTATCACGAAAGTTTTAAATAATCTACATTTTCATTAAGTGTTATGAGAATTCCGCTGGAGATAAACTTCCCAAGTTAAGTCCTAATATTAAGCTTCTACTTATATTCAGGCTTCTTATGCAGCTTTTATGGACTGAGGATCCTACTTAACAATGTGTTATAACATCATTGTTTAAAAGCTTAAACAGGAAACTTAAGAAAGAATTTAATATAAGTAAATATCCATGATGCTTTCAAAAGCGTCGAAATATCGGGTTTCCTCAACAAAAAATAATATCGCGGTAAGCCCGTAAAATGTCTCATAAATGTTATAATAATATCGACTCTACAAGCTACGTTAAGCCCACCGTATTCCGTAAACTAAGACGTCATTTTAAAGACGTGTTCAGGGTATTTAAGTATTCCGGCTATGGGACATGATAAAAACAAAACGGTATTTTTAAATAATAATTTACACTATTTTAAGAAACTTATTTGACTAATCTGACGAAAATACAGTGTAAAACAATAAAATCTCGAAATAGTTGCCGTATTTCTATAGTATAGGTAGTCAAGAAATTTTAGCATGCCACATTTTATACCACTTGCTACACAGTCCAACAACTTTACTATGTCTAACGCAAGCGGCTCGGAAATGGAGGAGCGTGGGAAGCCGGAAACTCAAAATATATCGAAAACTTGATCATAGTCCGGTCATCGACCCCACTCAGTATATTAACACGGCGCAATGTAATAAACAAACGAACGACGATGACGACACGGTGCGAGGTCGCCATCGAACCGCCTAGAGGAAAACATTTCATGCCATAGAAAATTAGACTGAGCTTATTTTCATCAAAATGTCAAAAAGCTTATTTGCATACGGGGACAGCACGTAATGACGTCATACATTGAAGAACGTTGCTATAGAATTTTTCAGTTTTCTTTCATAATTTCCTTGAAGAAACTTCGTTACTTGTAAAAATAGAAATTATTTTGATTGAATGGAGTCAAGAACTTTTCTTCTTTGCTAACATTTCATAAAACAAGGAAACAATCCTGTATTAAAAAAACAAAGCCTCAAAGTTTATTCTCATGGTCTCTTGAAGGACAATTTATATTTAGGTAAATAATGAATGTGTTCTTTTCCTAATTGACCCAATTGCTTTAAATACCAAATTAATAACATTAATGAGGCGATATAGCAGATGCGGACTTGAAAGTTTGTTCATCTCTAAAGTGCTCAGTTGGGAAATCAGTCGGAAGTCATCAGTTCAGGTCCTGAAGAAATCAAATTTCCGCCCTCACGACCCTCAGAGGGAGCCACTGCGCTCCATGAAGGAGGATACGACGTACCTCCTGATATTAACCTACTTACTCGCACTTACTTCATACTGTAGCGTTGTGTTCGGTGTTCGAAACTTTTTTCGTGTTCTCAGTTTTTTTCTTTTTCAAATTTCTAATTTTGAATTCGATTTTGAAAGGCTTTTGGTTGGATTTGTTTTTTTTTTTTATTCAATTTTTTGTCTCGTTATCGAGCTGTGGTGTTTGTGCTGCACCTTTTTTTTTAAATTTTGGGCAAATAAAAAAAAATTATAATAAATATAAAATATTGTAATAAATTGAGTGAAAAAGTTTAAGCCGCTCCTTGGAGCAAACCGATTGAGGATAACCGATAGCCTTGTTTGTGGACAGGGCATCAGGCTCGAGCGCGTACCCGCGTGAGCGAATAGACCTAGCCGAGTCGTCGGAGTCGGGCGCACTGGACCTGGGGTCGCTTCAGTGGTCGCACGGGTGACTGTTCCCGGCTACTTCGGAACCTGAGCTTGCAGCAGCTCGGGGATTGCAGCAGTTGCACGTGCGGACTGGAAGTTTAGTTATAGCTTTAAGTGTACCTTTTTTTTTTAAAAAAAAAACGAACATTTTAAACTCAGTTAAACCATCAACCAGTTGTGAACCATCCCTTAAATTGGTGCGTCGCAAGTTTGGTTTGTTTTTTCCTAAATTCAAACCGGCTCTCCACGCCACCGTTAACCACTCCTGGCAAAGACTTTTGGTACAGAACGTTTCACCTTACTTAGTCTATAGATTTGTTGCGCAACGATTCCCTAGACAGGTAGGGCATTATTTACTCCTCAATCTCCTTGTTGAACCTCCACAAATTTTGGGGAAGTCTTTAATTCCAAATTATTTTTATTATTGCCGTGTTACCGTTCTCTGTTTTCTGTTTTTGTTTGTGTTCTATATTTTGCTTTTTTTGGTAAGTAACTTTTTATCGAATCTTGGCCTTTTTACCCTTTTTAAAAATCTAAATTATAAACGTATTGAGTAGTACTTTTCGGTTTTTATTTTTAACACTACAATACGTAGTTGCGTGTGCTGTCGATCACTGGAGCAAATATTTTTGTATCAACTGCGTCACTCTGCTCGTATTTTTTTTATAGAATGTATAACTTTTCAGTGCTACTGTTTATATACTCGAGAGAGCGCTTTCTTGACAATTTATCTCTTTATAAATGACGTTAGTTAGGTTAGGTTATCCTGCATCCGAAGGTCTCGATAGTTACGAACATAGAGGAAGTAAAACTACTACGGTTACGAATTTGAAAAATTCGTATTTTTTTGTTTTTTTTTAGGTGTTTGTTTATTGTCCGTATACTTATATTATTTTTCGAATGTGCAAATGTGTATTTATTTTGCACTGCACACTTATGTAGCGGAAAATACCAGAGCTATATTTAGTTCGCCCGTGCCGGTAAATAGACTGTAATTGAGTGCTGTTGGTATTAGTATTAGACATTAGTGCTCTACATATGCAGTTATCCTTGCGGCCTTGCACTCAGTGCAAGCTGCAAGCCGATATGTGCACTAGCACGTCTCGCCTCGACACATCCGCAGTTTGTTCAAGTGCGTAGGCGCAGCGCACCGTGCATGCATATCTATAATAATTTTCTGCTTTATAATTTATTATTATTGGAAATAATGCGTTGAATTCTAAGTACAGAGTAACGATACTGAAAGTTTGGAAAATGAAAACTTTTGTCTCATATTGGAGCTGAAGAAAATTTAGGTTTACACAAAGAATAGTTACTTGAGTTTTTTTCATCTAATATTTTTTTTACATGTTCTTGAAAAATGGTTTAAAATGATTTAAATTTCACAGCGGCGTCGGCGGCGGCCACGGGAAATTATGGAAAATCACTTCCGTCCGTTCCTCCGAACTCTGGCGCTGGACGTGGCTGCCATTTGCAATTCTAAGTTCTGATCAAAAGTGGAGCTGCGCCCAGTGGCGGATTTACACACTTGCCGCCAGTAGTAGCCTTTGCCGCCCCTACCAACATCTACAATTCGGGTATCGAATTAATTTTACAATCATATTAATTTAAAAATATACTGAGAACTTATACAATAATTTACATTTGGTATACATAATTAGTATTTTTTTTGTATAGTGTTCGTTCAGTCTCTAAATAATGAGGATATATATCTTCCAAGAAAAGAGTTTCTTCCATTCACTTCACTCATTTTGGTCAAAAATTAAAAAAAATATCTAAGCAGTGAATAATTACATGCTGAATTGTTTCTGTAAACCTTATAACAAAAATGCTTATCTAAATAAATATTATGAATCTCTTTAATTTCCGTAAGACTTAAAAATATATCTGACCCCTTTCCGCTCCTAAAATCTGCCGCCCCAGGTTCTAGCCTACACAGCCGCCCCAGGTTCTATCCTACTCAGCCGCCCCAGGTTCTAGCCTACACAGCCGCCCCAGGTTCTAGCCTACTCAGCCGCCCCAGGTTCTAGCCTACTCAGCCGCCCCAGGTTCTAGCCTACTCAGCCGCCCCAGGTTCTAGCCTACTCAGCCGCCCCAGGTTCTAGCCTACACAGCCGCCCCAGGTTCTAGCCTACTCAGCCGCCCCAGGTTCTAGCCTACACAGCCGCCCCAGGTTCTATCCTACTCAGCCGCCCCAGGTTCTAGCCTACTCAGCCGCCCCAGGTTCTAGCCTACACAGCCGCCCCAGGTTCTATCCTACTCAGCCGCCCCAGGTTCTAGCCTACTCAGCCGCCCCAGGTTCTAGCCTACTCAGCCGCCCCAGGTTCTAGCCTACTCAGCCGCCCCAGGTTCTAGCCTACTCAGCCGCCCCAGGTTCTAGCCTACTCAGCCGCCCCAGGTTCTAGCCTACTCAGCCGCCCCAGGTTCTAGCCTACTCAGCCGCCCCAGGTTCTAGCCTACTCAGCCGCCCCAGGTTCTAGCCTACTCAGCCGCCCCAGGTTCTAGCCTACTCAGCCGCCCCAGGTTCTAGCCTACACAGCCGCCCCAGGTTCTAGCCTACTCAGCCGCCCCAGGTTCTAGCCTGCTCAGCCGCCCCAGGTTCTAGCCTGCTCAGCCGCCCCAGGTTCTATCCTTCTCTCCAGGTCCTATCCAGGTTCTATTTTAGACAAATATTACCTTACCAAACTCAAAACCAGACGTAAGCTGCTGCAATCCATGATGTTATACGATCTGTGCCATAACACATATAATTGTATACCGCTAATTAGTAAGATTTGTTATAAAACTCCATTTAGAACCCACTCACGTAGATTACACACATTGTTTTCCACCACATATTGTCGTACTAACGCTGGCAAGCGCTCGCCGATGTATAGAATGTTAAATTTATATAATTCTTATTTAAGCTCCATAGATATTTTTGTTACACGAGATAGCACATTTAAAAAAGATTTTATATCTTTTGAACTATAGTTTGGGTTAGTGTTGGCCTGTATTGTTGTTTAGAGACTAAACTAGCTACTCTTAGTTAATCTCATTTCTTAGCTTGTAACGGTTCTATTTTAAAGACTTAAGTTAGATAAGAAAATAAAATTTACAGTAGCAGTTTATTTACAAACAATTTTACAATAATACAAAATTAACTTTAACTTATTATCTAAACTTAATTTAAGAAAACTAATACTAATAAAACTAAAATTATTCTAAATTACAAATACTAAACGATCTATAAAAAATCGATTGCAGTAGCAAACACCGGTTGCGTACATAGGAACCGGTGATCGTTACGTTGTTCCGCGTAGGATAAAGGAAGGGCATCGGTCAGCGCCATTCTCACTTTCTGCGCTCTGAACGACTGCACGTCTCACTGTGCCTTGAGCTCGAACATTCTGGAGCATTCCTACCTATCGCTAATTCTAATGATTTTAAATTTCTAAAAATCTGATTCTATCTATTTTTAAATTCAGTGTTGTTATCCCCCGTATTGGGTAAGTGTTGCAAGATTTAATATTTAAATTATGGTGTAGATTAACTGTTAGAATTAGTATGTAGGTTATGAACCTTAGTTATTTAGAATAGTTACTTTGTAGCTAGCTCACATAATTTAGATTTAAGTCGTAACATTTTATAGTTCTCATCATTTTATTCCGCTCAATATTGCTGATTAAGATTTCTTTCTTAGCTTCTTGGTAATTTACCCACATAATAAAATGTTAAAAATTGGTTTTTAATATTTTATGTTTGATATTCGCAATTTATTAAGTGTAGTGTTAATTATTGTTGATCTGCATAATTTTAATGCTAATTTACACATTTCTTTGATTTTGAATCCCATCATTGTACAATTTCTAAATTGCTGCTGTTACCTACCCTGTTGATATTTTCTTTGTTCTTCTTTCATCTAATTTTGCCTGAACTGCAACATCATTGATCACTATTTAATGCTATTGGAACCACGCTTATTTGCGGCTTTTCACTTTTCTGAAGATTCCGGATGTTGCAGTCAGACTATGAATTCGGACCTTTTATAAAACGACCAATATTCCGGATTTCCAGGGGACCAAGAAACTACCTTCGTGGCAGCGGGTTATCTACCTCCGCATTCAACGGGCTACCTACCGCTCGATCTACCTACCTCCGGAATCGAAGATTACTATTCGTCAGATGCCGCTAATTCAGGGGAGTGGTTTTCCAACTTATTAGGGATAATCAAATTGTTCTCGACCATATCATTTAAATCCTGCGACCCTGAGATTTTCTAAACTATTTGTACCTTTAGTCTTAAAAAAACCTAGCTACAACTTTTTTTTTTAAATATAAGTTGATTGTAAAATTTCATTTCGGCCTTTCAATTATTAAATAAATTCTCCTACTTATGTTAACGTCTAGCGTTACATTGGCGCCCACAGTAGGTTTTTTTTATTATATGGTCGAGTTCATTTTGATTATTCTTTGGCGTTTTGTAGTTATCTTTGGTGTTGGAGTTTATTTTCTTCTTTTTCTTTCTTTGTAGTGAATGGTTTAGTTTTAATTTACCTTTTGATCGACTAATTGATCACAAATACCTATATTTATAATTATTTATTATATCAGAAAGAATATTAACTAATAATTTATGAAAACTAACTACCGTTAATTTTCTCATTTAAATTTTCAACTTTTGTTAAAAAAAATAAAAGAATTGTGTTATTGGTCGATCTAAGAAGCTGATTATCGCTTAATTATTATACATAAGCTTTAAAATTAGTAGTTCAAATTTCATCAGATTGTAATTAAATTTTGCAACACATACTTCTCGAGTCTCAGAATGTCGTATCCGATAAAATTCCTGTCCTTGCAAAAAGCGGAATTGGAGTATGAAGTGAGTGTCAGAGGAGGAAATACTATCGATCAAAATGTGCAGGATCTAAGAAAGCAAATCGTTAAGCTAATAGATGGTATGCCTTCTGAAGATATTTTAGAATCACATCTAGAACCCAGTGCTGATTTGTCAGAAGTTAAGTTAACTCTTCAAAAAAGCGATGCTAACTTGCAAGGTTTAAAAATTAGATTTGACAAAAATTTGTACTCTCGTACTGAAACAATTTTACATCATGTATATCATAGGTTAGTGAGAATTACCCGTACAACAGACATAGGACACACCTATAATGAGTACTTTAAAATATGGAAAACACAAATGCAAGAACTGTCTACCTACAAAACTTTATTTCAACAACAAAATCAACCACCAAATACTAATCAAGAGAACACATCAGGCTGTGAAAAAAAAATAGAGACTGACGTTATTAATAAACTGAAGTTTTCTGGAAAGACGTGCGTTCGGTCATTTATTCAAAGAGCTGAAGAGGTTGTGCTTGCTAGAGGCATCCATAAAGATAAACTACTATCATTTGGTTTTGAAATCTTTACTGATGACGCGCTCCACTGGTACCGTTGTATCAAAGATAAAGTAAATTCTTGGGATCAGGTTGTTGAGTTATTAAAAAAGGATTTCAGTCAAAATGATTACGACTACCGTCTGCTATCGGAAATTCGTATGCGCACGCAAGGTGAGAATGAAAATATAACTATATATTTATCGGTGATGCACGGTATGTTCACCAGGCTTGATAAAAACATTTCTGAAGCTGAAATGCTTGAAATCTTACTACATAACATTCGACCTTGTTATGCAAGTACTTTAGCAGCATCTTCTGAAATTACGAGCATTGAATCACTCAAGAATTTGTGTCGTAACTACGAAAATATACAATCTCGATTAGCTCAATTTCATGAACCACCTAAAGTATCTGCAGATACACTCGCTCGTGAATTTGCTTATAATAAACCAGGTACGTCTTCGTCAACTAATTATACAAATAAAAATTACACTTATACTACTAACGGAAATAAAAACTATGGATACAATGCTTATCAATCTAACTACAAAAATAAAAACTATGCTCATAACAATTACAATTATAAATCAAATCAGATGAATGCTCAACTGAAAGCGAATGAGAACGTGAATGCACTGAATGTTTCAAATACACCGCATCCAAGATATGTATTTTGCCCGAGGTGCAGAGTCAATTCGCATTCTCTTGGACAATGTACTGAAGTTCACTTTCCCATTTGCTTTAGATGTGGCAAAAAGGGTGTCCGCTTTCCGGATTGCTCTGATTGTAACTCAACTTCAAAAGCTGCAAATTCAAAAAACTAAATAATGTGGATTGTAGTCTCAGGGAGACTAAAATATCTAATTCTAGTAGATTTTGTGAGAATGATTGGAAGAAATGGTTGCAATTAATAAATAAATTCTTTTCGTGTTACTCTGTTGCTCCAATCCACAGTGAAAAGTTAAAAACTTCTAGGCCCTATGTCCCAGTAGAAATTAATGGTGATTCTATAGTTGGTTTACTTGATACTGGATCAAGTGTGACAATCTTGGGTAATAATCAGCATAACCATTTTATTGATTTAGGCTATACCCTAACGAAATGTGAACAGGTTAACTTCGTGGCTGCTGGTGGTCAGAAACTACAAAGTATAGGTCTTATTCATTTACCTATAACATTTCAGGACCAAAATCATTTGTTAAAGGTTTTTGTTGTCCCAGATATTAAGAATACTCTCATACTAGGAATGGATTTTTGGAGACAGTTTAGATTATTTCCTAAACATCTGGATTCAGTAATTATATATTCAGATTCAGATGCTGCTTTGGCAAATCTAACTCTTGACCAAGACATGCACTTACACTGCTATGATCATTTAACTGCTGATCAAAAAATTACAGCAGATCATATTATATCTCAGTTTCGAGGTATCTCATATGAAGAACGAGGTCTAGGCCGTACTACACTGATTACACACTCGATTGACACTGGGAATGCTGCCCCCATTCGTCAACGCTACTATCGTATGTCACCAGAAAAACAACGGGTTTTAATTAACCAGCTAGACGATATGCTAAGGGAAGACGTGGTTGAACCATGCGAGAGTCCGTGGTCATCTCCTGTCTTACTTACTCCTAAAAAGAATGGCCAACTTCGATTTTGTCTCGATAGCCGTAAGTTGAACTCTCTAACAAAAAAAGACGCCTATAGCTTACCATACATTTCGGAAATTTTAGACAATTTACGGGATGCTAAATATCTAACCAGCCTTGATTTATCTAAGAGCTTTTGGCAGATCTTAATACGTGAAGAGGATAGGTGTAAAACCGCTTTCTATATTCCCTCCCGCGGTACGTTTCAATTTAAGTCAATGCCATTTGGACTTACTAATGCTCCGGCTACACAACAACGACTGGTTGATATTTTGTTTTACGGACCCGAATTTGAACACAAAGTTTTTGTTTTCATTGATGACATAATCATAGTATCGCCAACTTTTGAACAGCATATTTCAATTTTAGTGCGCGTTTTTGAAAAATTAAAAGATGCTAATCTAACTATAAACTATGAAAAGAGTCAGTTTTTTAGAAAACAACTGAAGTATTTGGGGTACGTTGTAGATTCAAACGGATTGCATGCTGACCCAGAAAAAGTGGAAGCTATTGTTAACTATCCTACTCCTAAGAACCGGAAAGAAGTAAGGCGTTTTCTTGGCACCGCATCTTGGTATCGGCGGTTTATACCAAATTTTAGCACCTTAGCATCTCCACTTAACAAACTTACATCACAGAAAAAGAACGCTACTCCATTTTCTTGGACGGATGAAGCCGATTCTTCTTTCAGATTACTTAAAGAATGTCTAGTATCTTCTCCTGTGCTCTCATGTCCGGATTATTCCAAACCGTTTGAAGTTCACACAGACGCAAGTGATGTTGGTATTGGCGCTGTTTTAACACAAACTTTTAACGGGGAGGAAAAAGTAATAGCTTATATGAGCAAATCCTTGTCTAAGCAAGAACAAAATTATAGTGCTACAGAACGGGAGGCTTTAGCTGTTTTAATCGCCATAGAACATTGGCGTTGCTATTTGGATAACGGTCAGAAATTTATCGTCTATACCGATCATTTTGCTCTCAAATGGTTTCTTAACCTTAATAATCCTACCGGTCGCTTAGCTCGCTGGGGTGTCAGACTATCCGCGTATAACTTCGAAATTCGACATCGCCGTGGTAAGGATAATGTCGTTCCGGATAGTTTGTCACGTGCTGTCGATGTTTCAGTAATTGACATGGATAATTCAATGCCTGTTGTGCCTTTTGCCATTAATAATATTGCTGATCCGTGGTTTTTAAATATATATCATGGATGTCAAAATTCACCAACATCATTTAAGGACTACCGTGTCACTAACAATGTACTCTTTAGGTACAAGAAAAGTTTAAATCCTTTGACGAGGGAATTCGATTGGAAGCAAGTCATTCCAAAAGAGCACAGATTTGACATAATCGACAAAAATCATTCAGACCCTACTGCTGGCCATTTTGGCATATATAAAACTTTAAAAAGATTATCTTTAAAATACTTTTGGCCTGATATGCACAAAGATGTGACTAATTTCATTACAAACTGCGACGTATGCAACTCTTATAAGCATACTAATCACGCGACTTTAGGGGAAATGGGACGTCCTAAAGACTGTTTCAGACCTTTTCAGATGCTGAGCATGGATTTGGTCGGACCTTTGCCTCCATCTAGGAAACAGAATACCTTTTTATTTGTCATAACATGTTGCTTCTCCAAATACTGTCTTTTGTTTCCTATAAGACGTGCTACTGCAGAGATAATGGCACGTATTTTGGAGGAACAAGTTTTCTTAGTACATGGCATACCTAGAACAATTCTAATGGATAATGGTAGGCAATTTATAAGTAACATATTTAAAGACTTATTTACCAAGTATAAGATCCCTAATGTTCAGTTTACTCCAAAATACACTCCTCAAATAAATACAGTCGAACGTTACAACAAGACTATAATGACAGCAGTTTCTTCATTTGTAAAGGACGACCATCGGTCTTGGGATATAAATATTGCAAAAATACAGTTTGCTATAAATAGTTCAGTGAATGAAGTAACTGGTTTCACTCCGTCATTTCTAGTATTTGGACGCGAATAAATAAACTGTGGCTCTCATTATCTTGACACTGATGGGCAAACTGATGTAATATTTGTACCCAGAGACGGATATGCTGAAAATCTAGGCTACCTACGAAAAATCTACGACAAGGTTCAAAAAGGTTTGTTGATGGCACATTCTAGGAATGCAAGTCACTACAATTTACGTCGCAAATACGCTGAATTTAATGTCGGTGACATTGTTTGGAGACGGACCTACTACCAAAGCGACAAGGCTGACAAGTTTGCTAAGAAACTTGCGCCTAAATTTATAAAGTGCCGAATTGTAGCTAAAAAATCACCATTAGTTTATAATCTTGAGGATATGCAGGGTAATCAATTGGGTACCTGGCATATAAAGGACATAAAATTAACAAATTATAAAAAATAATAAAAAAAAACACCTTAAAATAAAATATAAATAAAAACATAATTAAAAATAAGACTAACATATTTATATTAATAATAAAAAAAAAACAACTTAGAATAGAAACATACCTAAGCTATCTCTGTTCACAAAGTTAAAAATATTGGCCTCTTTTCGTAAAAACATCTAAGATTAATATTACTACTTTAGTTTTCTTTTATATGTAGTTAATTAGTAACATGACTATACATTTCCTTGTTTTGAAATTTTAGTAAGGTATCTGAAACCTAACTAGTTATTTCAATAGCTATTTTATTAAATTCGAAGATACACAGTACTACTAACGTGCTGTGTATATTAAATTTATTAATATGTAGCTTCGTCATGTGTAAAAAACATCCAAACATATTGTTTTTAATAGAGGACTAATAGTACTATAAACAAAAAACTAACATCAATTAATAGAGTTGAGAGTGTTAAATAAAAAAATTTTATTACTCAGTATATAAGGATGCTAAAGCACAAGCTGATGTGTTAGTTGCTAGTTTGTTTGATTGATGTATGAAAGTTAATGTGTGTGTTATGAAAGGTTATGCATGTATAATCAAGCTACTATTAAGTTAAGGGAGATAGCGGATTTTTAATAGGAAAAATCCTACCCTAAAAAGGGGGGTATGTAACGGTTCTATTTTAAAGACTTAAGTTAGATAAGAAAATAAAATTTACAGTAGCAGTTTATTTACAAACAATTTTACAATAATACAAAATTAACTTTAACTTATTATCTAAACTTAATTTAAGAAAACTAATACTAATAAAACTAAAATTATTCTAAATTACAAATACTAAACGATCTATAAAAAATCGATTGCAGTAGCAAACACCGGTTGCGTACATAGGAACCGGTGATCGTTACGTTGTTCCGCGTAGGATAAAGGAAGGGCATCGGTCAGCGCCATTCTCACTTTCTGCGCTCTGAACGACTGCACGTCTCACTGTGCCTTGAGCTCGAACATTCTGGAGCATTCCTACCTATCGCTAATTCTAATGATTTTAAATTTCTAAAAATCTGATTCTATCTATTTTTAAATTCAGTGTTGTTATCCCCCGTATTGGGTAAGTGTTGCAAGATTTAATATTTAAATTATGGTGTAGATTAACTGTTAGAATTAGTATGTAGGTTATGAACCTTAGTTATTTAGAATAGTTACTTTGTAGCTAGCTCACATAATTTAGATTTAAGTCGTAACATTTTATAGTTCTCATCATTTTATTCCGCTCAATATTGCTGATTAAGATTTCTTTCTTAGCTTCTTGGTAATTTACCCACATAATAAAATGTTAAAAATTGGTTTTTAATATTTTATGTTTGATATTCGCAATTTATTAAGTGTAGTGTTAATTATTGTTGATCTGCATAATTTTAATGCTAATTTACACATTTCTTTGATTTTGAATCCCATCATTGTACAATTTCTAAATTGCTGCTGTTACCTACCCTGTTGATATTTTCTTTGTTTTTCTTTCATCTAATTTTGCCTGAACTGCAACATCATTGATCACTATTTAATGCTATTGGAACCACGCTTATTTGCGGCTTTTCACTTTTCTGAAGATTCCGGATGTTGCAGTCAGACTATGAATTCGGACCTTTTATAAAACGACCAATATTCCGGATTTCCAGGGGACCAAGAAACTACCTTCGTGGCAGCGGGTTATCTACCTCCGCATTCAACGGGCTACCTACCGCTCGATCTACCTACCTCCGGAATCGAATATTACTATTCGTCAGATGCCGCTAATTCAGGGGAGTGGTTTTCCAACTTATTAGGGATAATCAAATTGTTCTCGACCATATCATTTAAATCCTGCGACCCTGAGATTTTCTAAACTATTTGTACCTTTAGTCTTAAAAAAACCTAGCTACAACTTTTTTTTTAAAATATAAGTTGATTGTAAAATTTCATTTCGGCCTTTCAATTATTAAATAAATTCTCCTACTTATGTTAACGTCTAGCGTTACAAGCTTTTAGACATAAGTAAACAACTTTATGTTTGTAATAGTTGTACACCACCACCTCTCATTACTCTTTACTCAACCCGTGGTTAACGGTGTTGGTGGCACAATTAATCACACCATTAAAATTATAATTTTAGTTTTAAATACACATTGTGCGCACTGTTTGTTGACCCAAATAAATAAAATAAAATAAATAAATAATATCCTACTCAGCTGCCCCAGGTTCTAGCCTACTCAGCCGCAAATGGTAAATCCGCCACTAGCTTCGCCAGTTACTTTCGTCTAAAAGACTGTTTTTAATATTATTTTTAAATAAATCTTCCTATAAATCGAGGTCCTAAAAATCAGTTACCTATACTATGTAGTGAGCAAATGACAATAATGCCTTGTGGCGCCGACAACGTCTAACTGTATCGTAACAAATTTGTACCTTAAGCACGTCATCACACATTGTCTTATATATCTGTCTTAGACTAGACCTCATAATGGCCGATCGATAACTTGGTCAATACATGCGTCAAGCGGATTTAATGCACAGCGCGCAGTCAGACGCGGCTCATACTCACAGCACTTGCAGGTGCGGCGTGGTCAGCAGCGCGGCGCAGGGCAGCGTGCGCAGTGGGTTGCGCGAGAGGCGCAGGGAGCGCAGTGCGCGCAGGTCGCTCAGCGCGCTCGGCTCCACCTCGCCTAGGACCTGCCAGAGGCTCATACTTACAGCACTTGCAGGTGCGGCGTGGTCAGCAGCGCGGCGCAGGGCAACGTGCGCAGTGGGTTGCGCGAGAGGCGCAGGGAGCGCAGTGCGCGCAGGTCGCTCAGCGCGCTCGGCTCCACCTCGCCTAGGACCTGCCAGAGGCTCATACTCACAGCACTTGCAGGTGCGGCGTGGCCAGCAGCGCGGCGCGGGGCAGCGTGCGCAGTGGGTTGCGCGAGAGGCGCAGGGAGCGCAGTGGGTTGCGCGAGAGGCGCAGGGAGCGCAGTGCGCGCAGGTCGCTCAGCGCGCCCGGCTCCACCTCGCCTAGGACCTGCCAGAGGCTCATACTCACAGCACTTGCAGGTGCGGCGTGGCTAGCAGCGCGGCGCGGGGCAGCGT
Organism: Carpatolechia fugitivella; assembly: GCA_951230895.1. Classification (NCBI taxonomy): domain Eukaryota; kingdom Metazoa; phylum Arthropoda; class Insecta; order Lepidoptera; family Gelechiidae; genus Carpatolechia; species Carpatolechia fugitivella. The sequence continues at coordinate 213,820 of OX579654.1, read as the reverse complement.
GCGCAGTGGGTTGCGCGAGAGGCGCAGGGAGCGCAGTGGGTTGCGCGAGAGGCGCAGGGAGCGCAGTGCGCGCAGGTCGCTCAGCGCGCCCGGCTCCACCTCGCCTAGGACCTGCCAGAGGCTCATACTCACAGCACTTGCAGGTGCGGCGTGGCCAGCAGCGCGGCGCGGGGCAGCGTGCGCAGTAGGTTGCGCGAGAGGCGCAGGGAGCGCAATGCGCGCAGGCCGCTCAGCGCGCCCGGCTCTACCTCGCCTAGGACCTGCCAGAGGCTCATACTCACAGCACTTGCAGGTGCGGCGTGGCCAGCAGCGCGGCGCGGGGCAGCGTGCGCAGTAGGTTGCGCGAGAGGCGCAGGGAGCGCAGTGCGCGCAGGCCGCTCAGCGCGCCCGGCTCCACCTCGCCCAGTAAGTTGTCCTCCACCGACCTGCCAGCACAAACGGTTACAGTCTGCTCATTGAGAGGTTAGTACGGTCAGGTGCACGAGATTTGTCTCGCTCGTCAAAGCGTGTAAGTGTGCCAGCTTTGGGGAGACAATTATGTCTCTGTATTTGACATGTAAACACTAATGTACGAGATGTACGAGCTCTCAATAATGGTCCGTTGATCCGAAATTAAACGAAAAGTAAATGACCAAATATGTACGGTTTGCTAACCGCACATTGTGCATTATTAGCATTTTATATTATTTTGTAATTTCATTACGTAGCAATTTAATTAGTTCACGTGTTGACGTCGCGCTGCGTGCAACTCTGTATCATTTTTATCAATAAATCAAATTATTTTGGACTTCAAGTCGTCTTATCAATTTATCATCATCAAGTTAAGCATTAAAAAGGTATACGGGGATCAAGACCGTACATCTTTTTTGGTCCTTCGAGTGTCTCTGTGATTTGAGTGTTCAGTGTGATAGTGCGCAGTAGCGAATCGGTTCGGTTGGCCTCCCACAAGCGGGTCTCACCAATCGGATTGAGAAGGCGCATATACTGTGCGTAAGTCACGTGGCAACAAACACAGAGGTGACCAGCATCATCAAGACATCAAGCTATCGAATCATCAAGTTATCAAGAAACTTATTGGTTAACCAAACAACAATTTTATCAAGCAAGTAATATCACGTATTTGACATCATGGAACCTATCGTCGATAGACAACAAGAACTCTATGAGAAAATCAAGAGGATTAATATCAATTTCTCTAAGGATGGAGCCCGCAGAGAAAAACCGGAACATATCAAGAAGTGTTTAGAGAACCTAGAACGTCACTGGGTCGAGTTTGAGCAAAACAATGAAGCATTACAAACGGATCAAAATAAAAGTCATGATTATTTTAAATACGACTTCTACGCATCAGTGCATCAATTTTATTTATCAACAAAGTTGATGATATCTTCTTATCCAGCAAAAGGAAAGCCACAAGATCAAAATCAGCAAGAAGACACCGGTGATGAGGAAGAGAGTGACAGCGAACGTGCTAAATCGCCCGTGATTTCCCCTAAGCCAGAGCAAGGTACGGCTAGCAAAACAGATGAACTTCTCAAAAAGCAATCAAGCAATTTCAGGGCTTTTGCAAGAACAGTCACAAATATTGATCTATCTCAATTAAATGCAAAATGGGAGCTAGAGGATGCTTTGAAGAACTTGGAGTCACGCTGGAAGATTGTAGATTCTACGCACTGGGAGTTGGATAATGTGCTAGAAGGAGGTACTAACTCAATATACGAAAAAGCATTTACAACGCATGAGCGCACCTATAATCAAGTTAAAAAAGAAATTAATAGCAAGCTGTGGTCGATTTCTCACCGTGAAACCTTCACACCAAGAATCGACGTGCCCGTATTCAACGGTACTTATCAAACTTGGGTATCATTCAAAGATTTATTCTGCGAAGCGATACACAACAACCCATCAATGTCAGGCGCTCAAAAGATGCAGTTTCTCAAAAGCAAGATGAGAGGGGAGGCGGAGCGTCTGATACAGCATTTATCAATCAGCACGGAAAATTATAACACCTGCTGGGAAATCCTAAATAATCGCTACAATAACAAGAAACTCATATTTAATTCACACATCAATACTATTTTAGAATTGCCAAATTCAAAGCAACAATCAGTGAGTCATATAAAGAAAATTCACGATACAGCAAATGAGTGTTTAAATGCCGTCAAGAACCTTGGTGTCGACACAAGCACTTGGGACCCACTCATTGTGCATCTTTTATCATTAAAATTAGACCCCCAGACGTACAATGATTACATGGATTCCGTGCCAAAAAAGAGAGATCTACCAGCTTTGAAGGATTTTTTAGAGTTCCTAGAAAGTAAATTTACAACGTTAGAATCATCGCGCCGTAAACAAGACGGAGCGCAGCCACAAACATCATCATCATACATCAGCAAGCCCTCGTCATCATCATCGTCAGGAACATATTATCAAAACACAAACTACAATAAATTCAAACGCCCACCATTCGCCAATCACGTGGCTACTCGACAATCGAACAGCAAGATGCATCAAATTACATGCGCAATATGTGGCGGCGATCACGGAATTTATTTTTGCAAGGAATTTTTAGACATGAGTCCGCTAGTAAAGCAAAAGACAATTACAAGACTCAATTACTGTAATAATTGTCTTTATGATCACCAAGGTAAAGCATGTTTTTCTACAAAAAGGTGTCGTGAATGCAATGAAAAACATAACACCATTTTACACGACACATTTAAAAAGCTAATAAATCATAAAACACCGACCAACGTTACGCAACCAGCTGCAACGAACTCGGAACGACAGCGTCAAGCAAGCAATAATTTACACGCGTCACAAACAAACAATGTACCAGAAATATTATTATCAACAGCAATCATAAAAGTACAAGCTATGGATGGCACTTATTATGAAATGCGAGCCCTGATCGACCAAGGATCGCAACTATCACTGATAACAGAAAGGGCTGCACAAATATTATCATTACCTAGACAAAAATGTAAGGGTATTGTTTCAGGAGTTGGTATCAAGGAGAGCAATAGCAAGGGTCAGATCAATATAAACTGTAAATCAAGCGATGAAAGTTACGCATTTAGTACGACTGTATTGGTGATGAAACAACTAGTCAGAAACTTGCCAAACTGCACATTTGAGAGACCATCATGGGATTATTTAGAGCACATCAAGCTAGCAGATCCTGGTTTCTATATCAGCCGCCCAGTAGATATATTATTTGGTGCGGAAATCTACTCCAATATCATGCTGGAAGGCATCTGTAGATCGGACCAAGCAAACCCCATCGCTCAACAGACGCGCTTGGGATGGATTTTATGCGGCAGTGTAAACACGTCCTTACAATGCAATGTCGTCATAAATAATTACGACCAACTGGAAAAGTTCTGGGAAGTCGAAGACCTTTCAGAAGAGACAACCCTATCAACAGAAGATTTAGAATGCGTGAAGTTTTATCAAGAAACAACAAAGAGGCTGGACGATGGCAAATACGAGGTTCGCCTGCCCATGAAACATAATTTTGAAGAAGAGTTGGGATTATCAAAACCAAAAGCTATCGCCCAATTTCTACAAATAGAAAGAAAGTTTGAAAAGCAAGAAAAGATCGCAACAGAATATAAACGTTTCATAAGCGAGTACATAGAACTACGTCACATGACGCCATCGGCCAGTAACATGAACCGACAGTGCTACTTGCCGCACCACTGTGTACTACGCGAGTCAACGACCACTGCCTTGAGAGTTGTTTTTAATGCAAAAAGCCAAACATCATCAGGAAAGAGCTTAAACGACCTTATGGCCAGAGGCCCAAATTTACAGCATGACTTACAATCGTTGATCTTAAAGTGGAGGCAATACAAGATAGCTTTTACTGCAGACATCGAGAAGATGTTTCGCCAAATATGGGTAAATGAAGATGACCAGCACTTGCAGAAGATAATTTGGCGACATACAAAAACAGAACCATTACAAGAGTACCAGCTAGCCACAGTGACGTACGGCACCAAGGCCGCCCCATTTTTGGCAATGATGACGCTGAAACAACTTGCCAAAGATGAGAGAGAGCATTATCAAGGAAGTCGCGCACCAACAGTCCTAGAAGAATCGTTTTTTATGGACGATTTGCTTCACGGATGCCATACTCTATCGGAAGCAAAACAGCTTAAGCAAGATCTAATCAAGTTATTACGATCAGGAGGTTTTAACTTGAGAAAATGGGCGTCGAATGATCTATCATTAGTTGAAGAGGGCACAGAGCAAAGAAATCAAGATATTAACTACGAATTTAAACAATCAGAATCAACAAAAACCTTGGGCTTACGCTGGTCGCCTACGCAAGATCATTTTACATTTGAATCAAAAATAAGCCAAGATCAAGCTAAAATAACCAAAAGAACTTTACTCTCAGAAATATCAAAAATCTTCGACCCGCTCGGATGGCTTACACCTACAACTACAAAACTAAAACTCCTATTTCAACAAGTCTGGAAAACTGACCTAAAATGGGATGAAGAACTGCCGAAAGAAATGCTAGCCGAATGGATAAAGATAAAAGCCGATATCATAAACATAAACAATATAAACATACCGCGGTGGCTCTATACCGATCAAGGAACGAGTGTAGAGTTACACGGCTATTGTGACGCATCAACGAAGGCATATGCATGCGTAATATATTGCAAAGTGAACACAGAGCCGACAAAAGTTGTATTGGTTATTGCCAAATCACGTGTTGCCTCTCAGAGGAAAAACCACACATTGCCAAGATTAGAACTCTGTGGAGCAGAGCTGCTATCAAGAGTAATGAGCAAGACACAACAGTGTCTGTCCGCATATAATCCACAAGTTTTCGGATGGACTGACTCGACAGCAGTTCTCGGCTGGATACAGGGTGATCCAAGCAAGTGGAAGCCCTTCGTAGCCAACAGAGTAAAAAAGATCACGAACATCATGAGCCCACAGTGCTGGAGATATGTCAAGTCAGCTGACAACCCAGCTGATTGCGCTAGCAGGGGAATCCAAGCGTCGCAACTACTAGAACATCCACTGTGGTGGAATGGCCCAGTCTGGCTTTCAACCTATGAAGATGAAAAACAGGATGAGATGGTAAAATATGAAACAGAAGAGGAAATCAAGAAAACAAAGCAAGTCAATGTTATCACGCAGCATGATAACGATGATAACAAAATTATCAAGCAACTGATCACGAAGCACAGCTCTTTTAAAAAGATTGTTCGTATACTAGCATGGGTACGACGATTTATCACAAAAAAGCAAGAGAGAGAAAAAGCAAGCTATCTAACAGTGCAAGAGAAAGAAAAAGCAAGACAAAGCATAATAAAGCAAATACAACAGAAAGAGTATGCAGAAGAAATAAGCAATATAAAAGACAGAAAAAGGCTAAATACAAAAAGCAAGATTTTGAATCTAAACCCGTTTTTGGATGAAAACGGTGTTCTTCGCGTGGGCGGAAGGCTGCGAAACGCAAACATAAGCAAAGAAATGAAAAATCCAATAATACTTCCCCATGCCGGCCGTCTGACAGAACTTATGATCGATCAAGCACATGATCTGACGTTCCACGGCGGCACACGACTGACACTTTCATATCTCAGGCGAAAGTACTGGATAGTGGGAGGAAACAGGGCAGTGAAAAAACACCTAAGATCTTGTGTCACATGCCGAAGAAACAAACCAACAAAGCATGATCAAATCATGGGGGACCTACCTGCAGCAAGAACGAACCCCTCAAGGCCTTTCTATCACACCGGCGTGGACTTCACAGGCCACGTGGAAGTCAAAACTAACAAAGGGCGCGGTGTGAAAACAACCAAGGGATATATTGCAGTATTTCTGTGCATGGCTACCAAGGCAGTCCACCTTGAGCTGGTGTCTGACATGAGCTCATCAGCTTTCCTGGCCGCATTGAGACGATTATCATCAAGACGAGGTACACCTCGACACATCTACAGCGACAATGGGACAAATTTTGTCGGTGCCAACATTCTGCAGCAAGAAATGATCGATCTAAATCAAGTACTAGATCCCAACTTTCACAGCGAACTCTCGGACATGGAAATAGAGTGGCACTTCCAGGCTCCATCGTGGCCAAGTGCGGGAGGGCTCTGGGAAGCAGCTGTGAAAAGCGTAAAGTACCATCTGCGCAGAGTACTAGGGGAGCAAAAGTTGACGTATGAAGAGTTCTCTACGTTGCTATCACAGTTAGAAGCATGTCTAAACTCGCGCCCCCTATGTGCAATATCAGAAGATCCCGACGATTTAAACTATTTGACACCATCTCATTTCCTAGCAAGTGGACCTATACTCACTATTGTTGAAACTGAAAGAGATCACAGAACAAGGTGGACATTAACACAAAAAATATTTAACGATATTTGGCAGAGATGGAAGGTTGAATACCTAGCACAGTTATCAGCAAGATCGAAATGGAAATCATCAAAAGACAATATCAAGCTCAACGACGTCGTTCTTATCCACGACACTAACCTTCCAGCCGGAAAGTGGTCAATGGGCCGAGTCGTCGAGTTGCATCCTGGCAAAGATGGCTTCGTCAGAGTAGTAACGCTCAAAACAAAAACTGGTCTAATCAAGCGACCTATTGTGAAATTATCAGTACTGCCAGTTGGTAACCAAACGACGCAAGCGACAAGTAAAGTTGAGCAGGTCTCGGCGGTGACGTCATCCGATGACGAACATGATACTCGTCCGCGACGCAGACCTTACAAAACTAAGCAAAATCGATCAAGCCTTGTAACAATAACTATGGCTATCATGTATTATTTCACATTAATAACATCATGTTTTTGTCAAAATGTGACCCCATTGAACGATAATCAAGGCCTTTATTTTGACAAGATTTCGAACATACAGCTGATACGAGACGAATGGAAGATCGTCGTCTATTACGACATGTATCCTTACTGGGATGGAACAGAAGCATATATCAAATATTCAGAACATATAAGGTCAACTTGTACAAAATTACAACAACGAATACATTGTGACATCATAATAATGCAACTTGATCACATGTTCCACGAACTGCAGTACTACAACGAGATATTACTACACAAACAATCAAGCGCCAGACGAAAGCGCGGTCTTATCAACGGTGTAGGTAGTATAGCACGAAGCCTATTCGGAGTACTGGACGACGAGTTCGCTGAACAATATAAGCAAGACATTATACTAATTAACAAGAATGAGAAACACCTGGCACAACTTTGGAAAAACCAGACGTCTATTATTGAAGTTCAATACAATCTACTGAAAAGGACGAAGGAAAACATAGAAACACAGCATAAAAAATTCAACCAGCATATTTTAGCAATGGAACAAGCCAACAAAGAGCAACAAACAGAAATAAATGATATAGAAAATGTAGACGAATTTATACTATCATCAATTTCAGCACATAATATGATAGAAAGCTTGCGAGAGACTCAAAATGCACTATTGGACATTATAACAAACATTTACAACGGGAAATTCAATGTTCATCTCATTACCCCGCAGCAACTGCAAAATGAACTGAATTTAATATCAGCACAACTGAAGAAAGAATTAGCTCTGCCAGTAAACAACATTCAATCAGAATTACAAAATATCTATCATCTTTTAAAAATAAGAGCAAAAATGACTGATAAATACTTAATCATGGAGATAAAGATACCGTTAATAAGCAGAGATAACTATGATTTATATCATATACTGACAATTCCGAAACAAGTCGGACATGACATGGTCACCCTACTTCCTATAGCAGAATACATAGGTATGAACATACAGAAGGACTCATACTTACCGATTTCGCTTGATGAATTGCAGCACTGCATATCACACGACATATCAACATACATGTGTTATCTCCGGTCACCGATTTACAAGATGAAATCAGACGCAGATCTATGTATCAAAAATGAAAACAATCAATGTCGAAGCAAGATCGATACATGCAACAGCAAATGGTTAAATCTTAACTATATTAATACTTACTTCACGTTTTGTTGTAACACATGCAAGGCGAGAGCTATATGCGGAGAGCAAATCACAGCTATACAACTGGAGCATGCCAATATTGTAAACTTGGGAGAAAACTGCGTCATCAAAACAGAGAACTTTACAGTTTATGGGCATAAAGAGTCGATAAGTTCGTTGAAACTGAGCCCTGAAATCAAGAAATTGGAGATACCACAGATTAACAAAATTATCAATATATCATTCGAGCCAATCAAAGACACGTCTTCAGTGAATGAGGCGGAAGTGAAGCAGCAGCAGCTCATGATCGATTTGGAACAAAAGATAAAAAATATGAAAGAAACCGACCCTACAATAGAGAGTATATCAATACACGATATTCATCATTATTCATTGATCTATGTGATTATTATCGCTGTCATCTTAATAGCGATTGCGATCATGTGCAGAAAAAGAATTTGTTGTTGCAAAAAAGTAACAGATTCTTCAGATACTGAACAAGAAACAGTAGAAGAAGTACCGGTTCCTTCCCACCGTCGTCGGCCGGCAGCTACGTCACGAACGCCGACAATCAGTTATGACGTAGAATTAGCAGCGAAATCAAGAACCAACGTGCAGAAAATTCATAAAGGAACGTCCCCGATCAGCAAGTTTCACCTACGGGAAAATTCAGTGTAGTGCAGTGTGAAATTTATAAGATTTAAATTTTTAAGATGTTTTTGATCTTTAGATTTCTCTCGCCCCGGAGCATGTACGGTTTGCTAACCGCACATTGTGCATTATTAGCATTTTATATTATTTTGTAATTTCATTACGTAGCAATTTAATTAGTTCACGTGTTGACGTCGTGCTGCGTGCAACTCTGTATCATTTTTATCAATAAATCAAATTATTTTGGACTTCAAGTCGTCTTATCAATTTATCATCATCAAGTTAAGCATTAAAAAGGTATACGGGGATCAAGACCGTACAAAATAAGAAAAAAAAGGTGCGAGCCTATGAAGCCAACTGGCAGGGGACTTGATCAACACTTTTGAAGAGCTTATTATTTAGGTGTCGAGTTTCAAATAAAGATTACAGTTTTCCCAATAGATTTTAGGTAAGACTCTCGTTCCAATGTGCTTCAGCTTTAACTCTTCAATAATTAAAAAAACGCACCTTGGCTAACGACCAGTCTGTAGAAGCCGTACATTCACACAATTTCTAACTTATTCTAATTGTTTTATGCGTGGCGCGGTTCGTGGCGTGGCAGCCAGTGTTACTTACTTAACCTTAAAAAAAGCATAAAAATAAATTTAAAGCAAAGTTCGTTAACACGTGGAATTTGCCGCTATTCGTCAGGGGTGCGTTTCACAAAGCTACTATATAAAAATACAATTTGATATACATTGCGCAGCCAATTAGCCAGACAATATACTAGCGACGCAATCTACATCGAATCTTAGTGAAGCCAGTCGCGTGCGCCGGCAGCGGTGAGTGGAGCATTACTTAATTGCTACTGAAAGCTTTATGTGCTGCAAACAAGATTACTCGCTGCCGGCGAACGCTGCTATTAACATTAACCCAACGTCCTTAATACGTCACTCACTCTATTTAGAACATAAATACCTAGATATCAGTGCTTTTAAAAAAGAGCATCGGTGGCGTATTGTGCAACCCATCCGGGAGACGCGGGTTTGATCCCCACCACGTACTAATGTGTTTTTGAATTTCGAATTTGTACATAAGTTTATTCGACGAACTTACGGTGAAGGAAAACATCGTGAGGAAGTTCAAAAGTTGTGTGAAGCCGACCAACCAGCACTGGGCCAGCTCTCCGCTACGCACAGCTCACATCTCCTCTCCGCTTTGGTGGAAATAGCCAGCCAGCTTCGCAGCTCAGCTCGATACATCTCCTCTCCTCTCCGCTTTGGTGGAAACCGGGCCTTAGCGTAATGTCAGGACTTTTTATCAGAAACTAGGCTTTTTGTCAGGATTTTATAGGTACGCCATATGCGCACTCTGTAGAGAGGAACTCACCAAAGAAGCTCTACATGCGTCGCTTCTTTTGCGTTTCTTTTTTGCCAAATAATACAGTCATTTACAAAATCCATGCATGTCGTGTTAATGGGGAATTTTATGATAGCTCTTAAAAAATATATTCTAATCAAGACGATAGATGGCGCCAGGTGTCCTTCGTGGATTCTTTTTTTTTAAATCCTTTTATGGCCCTGGGTGACTCGCCGGATTTCTTCGGATCCACGAACCGTCAACGCCATCTATCGAAGATTTATGAACAATTTTTTAATTGGCTGTCGGAAAAACCACCATTACATTTTAAATCATACACTAAACTAATAACTAACAATGTGGTACAAATGCACTATTGTTAGACTTAAAATAAAAACTGTAAAGTAACAAAATGAGTTCACTTTTTTCTATGTTTTCTCTAGAGATTTAATAAACGACTTTAAACACCAAGTTTAGTAATATCGATACATCTACAGAATGACATGTGTATGTCTATGTGAATTTACGCGATGCAATGCAAGCTTTATATGTTTATTTTAAATTAGTGCATAGCTACGGTAAATACACATATAAATACATAGTATACAACTGTACCCGTCGACGTCGCCCATTCACGTCGGGCGCGCTATTCCTGGACGCTATCTCACCAAAATATTCCCGCTTCTTCTGCACAATTTGAATTTATTTTTTCAAAATGAAAAAACAAAAGATTAAGAAAAAAGATAGGGTACACCCACCAACGCACACCGAGCGCGGCGTGGCCAAGATACTGAAAAGTCGACAAATCCCTATCTTTTGATCTAAGCATTTGAATCATTGGACAAGACAGCCTCCGTGGCCGAGTGGTCGAGATTTCGACGCCCATTACGGAGGTATCTTTGTGAGACTTTCCCTAGTTTGGTTAGGACATTGCAGGCTGAATCACCTGATTGTCCGAAAAGCATAGGCCGTTGTTCCAGGTTCCAGGCTATTAACTAGTCGTTACATGAGCCAAGTCAATGGCCTTTGGCGGTTCCATAACACTGACACCCAGGGTTTGTGAGGTCGGTTGTCGACCTTAAAACCCACACGATGATGATGATTATTGACAAGACATAAATCTGCGTCACTTTAGGCTACGGACTAACTCAGTCGACTCTACGAAATCGGTCTGTTCATCGTTTAATGTCAACGAGAGTGGTCCGAGCGGGAATAGCCGGTTGCAGTTAGCGCGAGGCCGCTGCGTCCATTTAGTGCATTTAGTTCATTACCGATAGGTACGCGGAGTGCAGCGCGGTGCATGAGCGCACTGACGCGCAAGCAAACTGCAACACGATGCAACGCTCTGAGACTCAAGGCACCATGCTTCATCATCATCATCATCATCATCATCAGCTTATAATACACCAGTGGCTCTGTGAGCTATAGACCTCGCGAGCATAATTTTTTTGAAATGGCTGATTTATGATTTTTTTACATTTTCAACCCTCATAAGTCCGTAATTTAAAAAAAAATCCAAAACTGACTCGACTAAAATATCAATTTATCAAACTTGCTCACAAAATTTAACGAGAATCGGTTGAGAGACGTGACCTGTATCTACAGAACAAACAGTTCGACAGATGGATAGATGGACAGATAGACATACAAACGCAATTTTGGCCAAGCTGAAAGGGAGACGTTTCGCGCTGCTCGGTCAATTAATACGTCCCCACCGAGGGGTTCGAGCAAGCCCTGAACTTGCGTGATCAAGCCTTAGTCGACCACGCTGGCCCAGTGCGGGTTGGTTAACTTCTTATTATTAAATTAAATGTATTATTATTATTATTAACACAACCTTTGAATTTTCACAGGAGTGTGCAGGTGTGCTGTACATCTAGCGTGCTGTGGTAGCCTTTAAGTGTGATATATAGTTACTTTTTATTACTGCAGATTGTATGTACATAGTTTTAAGCTACTATATGTTATGTTGGCTATCCATTATAATAAATAAAATAAAATAAAATAAATTCATCACGATGTTTTCCTTGACCGTAAGAGCGTCGAATAAACGTTCATATGAATTCAAAATTCGGAAATGAGGTGGGACACCGTGATTATAAGCACATTATTAGAGAGATTTGAGCCCCACATTTTGACGCTGACTCATCATCTTCATCATCACCATGTGGAGGTGACTAGCCTCAAACCCCTTCTTGTGGGTGATTCTTTTACGCATTTATATCGGCTCCGTTTTTTCTGAGCAAAGTCGGTGTGGCCGGTACTTTGCTCTCAAGCCAGGGTGAGTGTTTTTTTTTTTTTTTCTAAACATAAATAAATTTCATTCTGAATATTTGACTACTTCTCCGAAGAATTATAAGATGTCAAATAATTGGCACAGCTTACAAGAAAATAATTCAGATTCCAGTAAAACGACCTCTTTGGATAATTTCCGTTTCCCCTCGATCAGGTAAGAATTCCATTCCATTCCACCGGCCGTCCAGCCCGATTCAGGTCATCATTTCACAAATATTTCCCTGAATCGGATTATGTCCAACGTAATATAGCGGTTAAAATAACTTTGATACGCGAATCGCGTCCGGCGCGCGCTGCGTGTACATTAATATATTCACGCGTAAGAAGTAATAGTGACAAATGGTTTCCGCGGCGGCGGCGCTCCGCCCGGTTTGTCAGGGCTGCCAATATATTTTCATTGTTCAGCATAAATTTAGTGAATTAATCACATATCGTGCTTCGGAGGACAAAGCTATTTTGGTCCCGGGTACCCTCGGGTCTCGCTCGACACTGTTTTTATTACAACGGATTTCTTGGCCCAAAGATTCTCAAACGAAGTTGTTTTTATTATTTACGTTTATGATTTTGGTGCGATACAGTTTAAATGACCCCCGATTTCCTAGTTCGTCTGTTTTATTTTAATTGTCATGATGTCTCGTTCAAAGGCCAGTGTGTGTTAGCCCTAGACCCCGCACGCGCGAAATCACTGCGCAGACGCAGACGTCGCCGTGGGAAAGCCTCGCTCAGTGCGCTCGCACGACGCCGCGTTTCACATAGCCTACTGACATGCCACCAGGACTGCAGTGGCCCAATGTCTGAGGTCAGTTGTCGACCTCAACCCATACAAGGAAGAGAGTGACCCTAATGTCCAAAACCATCCCCTATATACCTCTATTCGACTTTCATAGAAGTAATGTTATATTATCGCATTTGAACGCAATTTAATGTAATGTGCTTGCAGTAGATGCATTCGTTTATTGCGTTTTATTATAAATAGAGCTTTAATAAAATGAATGAGAGTCAACAAGTCTAAATGCGATAATTTGAAATAAAAGAAAAATACTAACGAAAAACATTAAAATAATAAAAGAATTGTTGTAAACAGTTTTATAAAATTTATGAATTCTTAACGCACGCACTCTCTCGCACGACGTTAAAATTCTCAAAAACTTTTCATGGCGATGGATGTTGCACTACACAACTACGAAGAAAAGGAAGGGTTTTTAGTTCACTTTAATTAGCGCGGTCGAAGGCGGATTAAATTTAAAACATAAAATATATAGAACTGTATTTAATAAAAGTCACTTTTACCAGTTCCACGTATATTATATTTACTCGACCGATTTCGATCAACAGATCATCTTCACAGGGTTATTAGATCACATAGTTTGTCAATAACGAGCTCAATTTTACTTATATTTTGTTGAGTAACAAACGTATTGCACTCTCCACACTCGAGAGTATGCCAGTCGTCCGTTTCAATCCTAATCCCTCTCGGAGGGCACTACACTCCCGACGACTATGTAAATAACAAAAAGAAGTTGTTCCTCCTGTGTTTCACGACCTCAGGCGCGAGCGAGTGAGAGGGTGCGTCGGTAAATACAGTGATTTAATAAAAGTTGGGTCGACGGAATAATCTAGTTATTCTATTATATTCCGTGCCAGAACATAGCCGGCACTATGACTGACGACAGCAGCGGCGACAGGACGCCAGCAAAACATGCTTCTATGAACCTAGGAAGATCGTTGGTTTTATCTTGTATTAGGTTAGGTCAAACTTGAGATGTTATTCTTAACGTTTACTGGTCTGGAATTACTTGAGATTTTTCTATATCCGGGTCAAAGCGACATTGTTATTTTATTGTGTGTATTGTTTGTGTGTTTTTTTCAATATTAAGTTTTCTGACGAGAGGACTCCAACACGAAGTTACAATAAAAATCTAAGTCCAAAATTAAATATCAATTAGTACAGCTAACCGTATTACAAACCACAACAAGCAGTAATACCCACAAGTTCTACCGCACGATCAAATAACGAAACCCGACACCTCCCCCCTCCCCCGCACCTACAGTGGACCCCCTCTACTCGTGAAGCGCGGCGAGACGCGATCGCGAGCCAGAGTGTGGAGAAAACTTTAGCTAGGGATGGCTAGGGCTGCGTATCTCTAGGGAATTAACCTTCTCAGTTTTATCTTACTTGACCTATGTGGTAACCTCCTAAGGTGCAAGAGAATATCAGTTTTCCTGTTAATCACTACCCACGACCATGAAGGTTTTCTCCACATGCAATGTGAATAATTTTGTATCTTAAAAAATGTTAACGTCGCCGGTCGTGCGAGGGACTGCGTGCGTCAAGAATCTGTAAAAATAAAAATGTTCACAAAAAATGTCTTTAGTAATTTTAATGCTTGTGGTTTTTTTTTGTGAACTAAAATTTCAACAGTATTACGTTTGCTGCACCTGGCAAAGACGTGAGATACGGCGGTAAAATTGTTTCATCGAGAATGGAACTCGATTTTCCTATTCTCTTGTTCGACGATTCACATTATTAGGCTAACACCTTGTATATCAGTCCACCTGCCACGCGCCTTCCAATTCCTCAGCGCTTCCTTCTTGCTTGATCTTCCAACTTCCTGCATCCGCTCTCATCCCATTTTACTTTAATTATATCGCTTTTACTTCATTATAATTTTGTGTTTGCAAAGCACCATATTTGTGTTATAGACTTACCCACTTAAAATTTTTGTACAAAATCAAATTATAAACTGTTTTATTATATTGTGGTGGATTTAGGAATAAAAGTATATTATTGTATAATATAATATGTGATGTTTGTTTCGGACTGGAAGACCTGGTTTCCCATAGCACAGGGAATCCTAGTTTGGGGACCAGGAACATAAATTATGACGTGCATACCTTACATACACTGTTATATACGTATGTGTACCTTACGTAGGTTTGCTGTTTTTTTTTTAATAATAGTGCATAGTTGTTGAAAAATATACATATTTTTATTTATTTTTTATTTTACTTGTTGATAGGCTAAATCTAGTCCAGCCCAGAATATTGCCACATCAATAGTCTTTGCTTGGCTTGTCTCAGGTTATAAATAGGGCAGTCAGAATTTGCCTTGCCTCACACGCGTCTCCATAGCTCTCACACGCAGGGTTGTAAGGTCAGTCGTTTAAGAAGCACAGATATGATTACAGTGCTAGCGTAGTCGCTGTCGTATCGGTCTTTATTAGAGAAAACTCACCTTTGTACCTTTTTCCCGTTAACACTTTATGCTAGGGAGAGGCAAAACTCCTCTTATATAATATTGTATATAATATAATGATATTTTGCCATTTCAATATCTATCTAATTGAAGTAATTCATTTTTATGAATTTCATTGAATTACAAAGAAATATCATAGATGTTTATCAGCCAACAACGTAGCGTCCTCGATCCAGTGTATCGATTGAGCGCGCGAACATTGTACCGCACCACCGACTTACTAACTAGCTCACTCTTCCCACGCTCGTAGCAATCAAAGCGGATCACGCCAAGCCTCGCTACGAGATTGCTACGCGCTACGCCGTAGCACCGTATCGCGGAGCAGTTGTAGTGTTTGTTTTGAAATGTTTTGGTATTTTCATCTAGGTAATATGTACAATTAATTATTCGCATTCAATTGTTCTAGATACTTTAAATAAAAAGATACGAAAGAAATTTTGGGAGGTCATTGTTCGAATTACAAGTACATCACCTCAGGAGTCCCGCAAGGGTCTCATCTAGACCCTCTCTTATTTACCTTATACATAAACGATTTATCTAAGAGCATTGCCAATTCAGAAACTCTGTTCTATGTTGATGATACTAAAATTTTCAGAGCTGTGCACTGCGATAGTGACTGTATGACCCTTCAACAAGATTTATATAATTTTGAATGTTTTTGTCATGATAATAATTTGTTTCTGAATCCCGACAAATGTCACATTATAAGTTTTAGTCAAAAGAAAAAACTATTAGATTTTGATTACTCACTATGTGGCAAGAAACTTAATCGAGTTAGTGTAATTCGTAATCTTGGAGTCTTCATGGATTCGAAACTGACGCTTATTCCACATATAGACAATGTCCTAAACAAAGCTTATAAACTTAATCGAGTTAGTGTAATTCGTGATCTTGGAGTCTTCATGGATTCGGAACTGACGCTCATTCCACATATAGACAATGTCCTAAACAAAGCTTATAAACTTAATCGAGTTAGTGTAATTCGTGATCTTGGAGTCTTCATGGATTCGGAACTGACGCTCATTCCACATATAGACAATGTCCTAAACAAAGCTTATAAACTTAATCGAGTTAGTGTAATTCGTGATCTTGGAGTCTTCATGGATTCGGAACTGACGCTTATTCCACATATAGACAATGTCCTAAACAAAGCTTATAAACGTAATCGAGTTAGTGTAATTCGTGATCTTGGAGTCTTCATTCGGAACTGACGTTTATTCCACATATAGACAATGTCCTAAACAAAGCTTATAAACGTAATCGAGTTAGTGTAATTCGTGATCTTGGAGTCTTCATGGATTCGGAACTGACGCTTATTCCACATATAGACAATGTCCTAAACAAAGCTTATAAACAGTTGGGTTTCATACTACGCGTCGGAAAACCTTTTAAGAATGTCTCAACGTATAAACTCTTATACAACAGCTTTGTTCGCAGTCGTCTGGAATTTGCTAATGTAGTATGACATCCTTTTTACAAAAAAACATATGGATAGGATAGAGAAAGTATAAAGGAAATTTGTTAAACATATGGATTATAGGTCGGGTAATACTCACATAGATTATGAAACATCACTATCTCACCATAAAATTACACCGCTATCTGTTCGCCGTGATCATGCTGATCTAATTTACTTGTACAAACTGTTGAATAATCACGTAGATGCGCCCGAATTACTGCAAAAAAATTCTATCCGTGTACCCCGCAGACTCGAACGAACATGCCGCAGTAAACCGTTGTTTGCTATTGCCAGTAGCAGCACTTGCTATACGGCTAATAGCTTTATAAGACGAAGTTGTAAACTTTACAATAAGACTTATTCCGAAACAGATATATTTAATGGCACCCTGTCTAGTTTTAAAAAAGCTATATGCCAACATGTTTCTCAATAGTATAACTGATACGACTAAGAGAGGACAACGTTTGCGTTACGGATGCTATATTAAAATATCTTGATTAGCGTTGGTAATGCGAGCGTTGATAGCAGTTTTTGCTTACTATAACTAGGTAAATATCAATAAAATAGGGAACTATAAGGTCTCTTATCTGCCAGTGTTTAGTATATAAGATTTTCTGTAAGTGACTGTTTGTTCCTGAATAAACAAAAATAAAATAAAATAAAATTATTAAACAATTTAATGCTATTTTTCAAGAAGCTTATCTATATTATCAAATCAATTAAGTTTGAACAGCAAGCATTATTTATTACATGTTAAGTCAAAACTCATAATCGGTCCAAACCACTTTTGTCTGCAAAATTCAGGCAAATGAATTTTTAACCGATTACTTAGTCAAACTGTTTTGACTGCGAATACCAATTTCGTAGTTTTGGTTAAGGACATCAGTCAAAACCATTTTAATTGAACTTAAAATATAATATACTTACAGCACTATAACACGTGATATCGAGCTATTTTGGATGAGAACAGGGGGCTAATAATAGACATTCAGTTTACAATTCCTTCATTGTGTGGATTGCAAGGTCGACAACCGACCTTACAAACCCTGGTGTCAGTGTTATACAGCCGCCGCCAAAGACCACTGGCATGGCTTAACCAACACGGCTAAACCCTGGTGTCAGTGTTATACAGCCGCCGCCAAAGACCACTGGCATGGCTTAACCAACACGGCTAAACCCTGGTGTCAGTGTTATACAGCCGCCGCCAAAGACCACTGGCATGGCTTAACCAACACGGCTAAACCCTGGTGTCAGTGTTATACAGCCGCCGCCAAAGACCACTGGCATGGCTTAACCAACACGGCTAAACCCTGGTGTCAGTGTTATACAGCCGCCGCCAAAGACCACTGGCATGGCTTACCCAACACGGTTAAACCCTGGTGTCAGTGTTATACAGCCGCCGCCAAAGACCACTGGCATGGCTTAACCAACATGGCTAAACCCTGGTGTCAGTGTTATACAGCCGCCGCCAAAGACCACTGGCATGGCTTAACCAACATGGCTAAACCCTGGTGTCAGTGTTATACAGCCGCCGCCAAAGACCACTGGCATGGCTTACCCAACACGGTTAAACCCTGGTGTCAGTGTTATACAGCCGCCGCCAAAGACCACTGGCATGGCTTAACCAACATGGCTAAACCCTGGTGTCAGTGTTATACAGCCGCCGCCAAAGACCACTGGCATGGCTTAACCAACATGGCTAAACCCTGGTGTCAGTGTTATACAGCCGCCGCCAAAGACCACTGGCATGGCTTAACCAACATGGCTAAACCCTGGTGTCAGTGTTATACAGCCGCCGCCAAAGACCACTGGCATGGCTTAACCAACACGGCTAAACCCTGGTGTCAGTGTTATACAGCCGCCGCCAAAGACCACTGGCATGGCTTCACCAACACGGCTAGAAGTGCCTCGAAACACGGAATCATCTTTCTCTTCGGACAATTAGGTCATCCAGCCTGCAATTTCCTAACCAAACTGGAGAAAGTTTCACAATGAGATTTTTGCATGGCAGTGTCCCCTCCGGGATTCAAACCTGGAACCTCCTCCGTAATGAGCGGTGAAATCTCGATCACTGGCCAACGTAGGTTTAACTCTGTTTTGCAATGGGTTACGTGGAAGAAAAATTAGCAGAAGCAGGTTACATGACATGCAATAAGTGTGAACATACAGTAGGAACAGTGCATAGTATGCAGTGTGTATGTCGCAGATGGATTATCGAATCAGCAACTTTACAAAACCGCTAGCTGTTTTATATAACAGCTCCAATTTGCAAAACAGCTGAACGATGTTTAGCTGTTTTAAATAATTACTGAACTTGAACACGCAGAAGTGCATATAAGCGTTTGTCATTCATCAAAGCAGCAGCGGGTGTACTGTCAGATATTTTGTAAAACGGCGCGACATAAAACGTTCAATTGTAAATTTTAGTTCTAAAGTTCGCTGTCGCTTGAGGCTCTAAAGAACAATAATGGCGTCCGAGACCTCGACAAAATTAGTAAATAAAATGAGTAATGCTAAGAAAAAGTGTCGAAATCAAGTGAAAACAGTGATTTTAAAGTTATCAGTTTTATGAAAGTCAGTGCATAAACTAGAATAATCAACGAATTTTGAACTGGAACTCATTGTGACAGCATACAAGCCATTCTACAATACATCTAAACTTGGGTAGCGGTTTTGTTTAACGTAGCCCAATGGCATGGTTTTGCTAAACAGCGCTGTTTTATATCACAGCTGATTTGAAAATCCATCTGAGACATGTATGTATTATACGTACAGCAGATGCAGGTGCGTGAGTCCGCGCAGCGCGTGCGCAGGCAGGCGGCGCAGCGCGCAGTGGTCGAGCCACAGCCGCAGCAGCGCCGCACCGCCCAGCGCGCCGGCCGACAGCGACTCCAGCCGATTCGCCGACAGGTTCCTCGACAGCAAACACACACGACAATCAACACAACACATATACATGCGCAAACGTGCGGGGAGGGATACACACTACTGACTGATATTTACGTTGTTCTAAAGATAAAGATAGATATGTCAGTTATGACAAAACGTGCAATTTTCTTTGTAAAGATTTACGGTTTTGTTAACATGCCAGTTAGTTATACACAATATTAGATACAGACACAGGTTTGTTAAATACAGATGCGATTAGTAACAACCTTACACAATGAACCTTAACATTTTGATAATAATTGATAATGACAGTGGCATTAATCTATCACCATATTTAGGCCAAGAAATTCAATTAATTTACTAGTTATTCCTTGTCTATAAATATTTAATCTCACACATATCGAATAAGGCCATAATATAATATCGGCATAATATAAGAAAAAGGGACGCAAGAAATCGCTGAAGTATCGCGATAGGGCGCAGTGCCGGCGACGCCGCCGTGACGTGTCACACATAACAATGAGGACATTTGCATGCTGTTGTCGCCGCGAGCGCCGCAGCCAGCCTCCGGACTCCGGGCGCGATTCTGATTAAAAAAGTATTCTCCACAGTGAGCGCACACTATATACTAGTATAAATAACTTATCTTTTTGGTATTTGCTAGCTTTGACATCGATAAATATTTTCGAATCAAAAATCTCAATTCGAATAAAAAATCGATATCAGATTACAAATTTTCACCGCTAGGCCTTTTATCCATGTGTGTTGCCCACATTTGTAGTTTCCACATCAAAGCTAGCCGTTTGCCGCCGAAAGGTTTAAGTTCACGTAATGTCTGTGTTCGGGAACTGGATCCGGGTTCACGAAGCGGGAACTAACTGACACAATGCGATGCGATCTGCTTCGTTTAAGTTCACGTAATGTCTGTGTTCGGGAACTGGATCCGGGTTCACGAAGCGGGAACTAACTGACACAATGCGATGCGATCTGCTTCGTTTAACTTCACGTAATGTCTGTGTTCGGGAACTGGATCCGGGTTCACGAAGCGGGAACTAACTGACACAATGCGATGCGATCTGCTTCGTTTAAGTTCACGTAATGTCTGTGTTCGGGAACTGGATCCGGGTTCACGAAGCGGGAACTAACTGACACAATGCGATGCGATCTGCTTCGTTTAACTTCACGTAATGTCTGTGTTCGGGAACTGGATCCGGGTTCACGAAGCGGGAACTAACTGACACAATGCGATGCGATCTGCTTCGTTTAAGTTCACGTTATGTCTGTGTTCGGGAACTCGATCCGGGTTCACGAAGCGGGAACTAACTGACACAATGCGATGCGATCTGCTTCGTTTAAGTTCACGTAATGTCTGTGTTCCGGAACTGGATCCGGGTTCACGAAGCGGGAACTAACTGACACAATGCGATGCGATCTGCTTCGTTTAACTTCACGTTATGTCTGTGTTCGGGAACTCGATCCGGGTTCACGAAGCGGGAACTAACTGACACAATGCGATGCGATCTGCTTCGTTTAAGTTCACGTAATGTCTGTGTTCCGGAACTGGATCCGGGTTCACGAAGCGGGAACTAACTGACACAATGCGATGCGATCTGCTTCGTTTAAGTTCACGTAATGTCTGTGTTCGGGAACTGGATCCGGGTTCACGAAGCGGGAACTAACTGACACAATGCGATGCGATCTGCTTCGTTTAAGTTCACGTAATGTCTGTGTTCGGGAACTGGATCCGGGTTCACGAAGCGGGAACTAACTGACACAATGCGATGCGATCTGCTTCGTTTAAGTTCACGTAATGTCTGTGTTCGGGAACTCGATCCGGGTTCACGAAGCGGGAACTAACTGACACAATGCGATGCGATCTGCTTCGTTTAACTTCACGTTATGTCTGTGTTCGGGAACTCGATCCGGGTTCACGAAGCGGGAACTAACTGACACAATGCGATGCGATCTGCTTCGTTTAAGTTCACGTAATGTCTGTGTTCCGGAACTGGATCCGGGTTCACGAAGCGGGAACTAACTGACACAATGCGATGCGATCTGCTTCGTTTAAGTTCACGTAATGTCTGTGTTCGGGAACTCGATCCGGGTTCACGAAGCGGGAACTAACTGACACAATGCGATGCGATCTGCTTCGTTTAACTTCACGTAATGTCTGTGTTCGGGAACTCGATCCGGGTTCACGAAGCGGGAACTAACTGACACAATGCGATGCGATCTGCTTCGTTTAAGTTCACGTAATGTCTGTGTTCGGGAACTGGATCCGGGTTCACGAAGCGGGAACTAACTGACACAATGCGATGCGATCTGCTTCGTTTAAGTTCACGTAATGTCTGTGTTCGGGAACTCGATCCGGGTTCACGAAGCGGGAACTAACTGACACAATGCGATGCGATCTGCTTCGTTTAAGTTCACGTAATGTCTGTGTTCGGGAACTGGATCCGGGTTCACGAAGCGGGAACTAACTGACACAATGCGATGCGATCTGCTTCGTTTAAGTTCACGTAATGTCTGTGTTCGGGAACTCGATCCGGGTTCACGAAGCGGGAACTAACTGACACAATGCGATGCGATCTGCTTCGTTTAAGTTCACGTAATGTCTGTGTTCGGGAACTGGATCCGCGTTCACGAAGCGGGAACTAACTGACACAATGCGATGCGATCTGCTTCGTTTAAGTTCACGTAATGTCTGTGTTCGGGAACTGGATCCGCATTCACGAAGCGGGAACTAACTGACACAAAGCGATGCGATCTGCTTCGTTTAAGTTCACGTAATGTCTGTGTTCGGGAACTGGATCCGCGTTCACGAAGCGGGAACTAACTGACACAATGCGATGCGATCTGCTTCGTTTAAGTTCACGTAATGTCTGTGTTCGGGAACTGGATCCGCGTTCACGAAGCGGGAACTAACTGACACAATGCGATGCGATCTGCTTCGTTTAAGTTCACGTAATGTCTGTGTTCGGGAACTGGATCCGCATTCACGAAGCGGGAACTAACTGACACAAAGCGATGCGATCTGCTTCGTTTAAGTTCACGTAATGTCTGTGTTCGGGAACTGGATCCGCGTTCACGAAGCGGGAACTAACTGACACAAAGCGATGCGATCTGCTTCGTTTAAGTTCACGTAATGTCTGTGTTCGGGAACTGGATCCGCATTCACGAAGCGGGAACTAACTGACACAAAGCGATGCGATCTGCTTCGTTTAAGTTCACGTAATGTCTGTGTTCGGGAACTGGATCCGCGTTCACGAAGCGGGAACTAACTGACACAAAGCGATGCGATCTGCTTCGTTTCAGCCGCGCTGTAACTCCAAACTCACTATAAACTTTCGTACAAATTCGCGGCTCTTTACAGCTATATCAAATTTGATTTTCTGGTGAGGACTGGTCAACCTTATCTTTATCTTTGAATAGGTTAGCTTGCGATGTTTGTTTAAAATATAAGAACCGTAATTTGATTTATATTGTAAGAGCTAAAACAAAACCTAAGTTACCGGGAAACACGAAGAGACCGATCCGCACATGTTAGTCCCTCAGCAGAGATGTAATACAATATGATAATGAATTAACGTTTTTTCTTCTTCTTCTTCTTCTAAATCTAATGAAATGCAAAATAAATAAAATAATCTAATCAAAATTGCTAATTGTTGAATCATCTCCACGATAGGCGCTACATCATTTATAAATTGCTAATTGTTGAATCATCTCCACGATAGGCGCTACATCATTTATAAAAACTAACACCTAATCTTAAGTAAATACTAACATTTTATTTACGTTTTTTTTTGTACAAATTGATTTCTATTTTAAATTCACAAATGTAATTAATTAAGGGGAATTTGCAACACCTTACGAGGTATCAAATGAGAGACTGTATTTATGTAGTAAGATCAAATTGTTACCATTTGTAAGCAAATAAATAAATATGAATAATAGTGATAAGAGATAACACAAGAAGAGTTGGTACTTACAGATCCCGCAGAGCGACGGCCGGCAGCAACGCGTCGCGCGGCAACGTGCTGATGTTGTTGTTGGAGACGTCGCTGCAACAACAGACACGAGTTAATAACACGCTCTCGTCTACAGCTCATACGCGTCAACAACACACGCATGTCAACAGCACAGTGTAAACACCTGTTCTTAAATTTCCCTGCAAATACCCTGTATCAAGGATTTTGTTTAGAACCATTTTGTTTATCGGTCTACGCTATCTTTTTATCGAACCATTCCAGTTTTAAATCACTTGTTAATTTCAGCCCAAAAAATGTTTTATCAGATTTAACTCCACGCACGCGGCTTATGGGGGTTACCAAATCAAAGTGACGAGAATGGATGAGCGATATTCAGAGGGAGGGGGCGAGGGGAGCGGCGAGGGGGAGGTTTACACAGGACACGATATCTAGACTAGACCAAAGAATACTGTAAATAACTAAGCGTGACTACATTTTGTATGCGACAAATAATGCAGTTTGATAGTTCATGGATCTGAGTGCGTGAACTTTTTTACAAATCAATGCAATATTATTTATTGAGAGGGGGTACTTGTATCCTCGTAAGAAGGACCTGGGAGGTGAAATCCTTGGAAATCCCCTCTGACTTGCCAGCCGATAATTATTTCGAATGTTGTGGTATAGAGCTGCCCCAATTTGGCATCGTTTTAGTAAATATATATCGGATTCCTGTGCAAACGAAGTCACATGTTGGTATTTTCCTTTTAAAATTAAACAAGCTACTTTCTTATCTATGCAATAAATACAGACGTAAAAAGATTATACTGTCCGGTGACTGGAATATAGATCTTCTAAAGCAGAACTCTTTTACCACAGATCTTGTAAGCATTTTACATAACTACAACTTAGCTCCACATATAAAAGTACCAACTAGATTAAACGCCTGTTTAGATCAGATTGCAAGCGACATTGGGCGGGTAGAGACGGAGGTTCGAGTTTTTGGGCTTTCGGATCATGAAACTGCACAAATAGTCACAATTAAATCAAAACCTAAGCCTCGGCATATCACATGGTTTGAACTGAGACGTGACTACAGTAATGACAACATTCGAAAGTTCTGCGATTGTATTTCGGCTCTTTCATTTTCTGAAGTGTTTGAGGCTGGTGATGTTAATATTGCGTTCAACTTATTTCATGAAACTCTTTTATTATTTTATAACCTGTGTTTCCCTATTGTAAAAGTCAAGGTAAATAATCGTCCAAAAAAGTCAAAATGGCTAACTAAAGGATTGATAAAATCAAGCCGAACAAAACGGGCCTTGTACTTAAAATACAGGATGTTTAGCAGAAACAAATTAGCAAATAAACTTAATTATAGAAAATACAATGGGATATTCAAAAAGTGTTTGGTATTTTCGCAAAGGATAAGCAATTATAAGTATATTCGTGGTCATAAGAACAAATGTAAAGCTACCTGGGATACAATTAATTCAAATGTAGCCAAAGACGCTTTCCAAAGTGATATAAAATCTTTAAATTATAATAATTCCAACTATTCGGATCCACAAGACATTGCAAACATTTTTAACCATTACTTTATTAATCTCACAAACAAACAACCCCCTTTGACGAAAAATACAAGGAATATTTCTAGTAATGTTAATACTTTATTTTTGAAACCCATAGATAAAAATGAAGTTTACAAAATTATTATGTCTTTAAAAAATAGCAATTGCTGTGGATATGACGAAATAAATACAAAAATGTTGAAACTCTGCGCTATTTATGTAAGTGAACCGCTATCTTATATTATAAATTTATCCTTTGAGCAGGGGATTTTTCCTGATGCTCTTAAACAATCTATTGTTAAACCAGTGTACAAGAAAGGAGATAAGTCTGACCCTAATAATTACCGTCCTATTACTATAGTCCCAATTCTGTCTAAGATATTTGAAAGAGCTATGTGTGGTCGGCTCAATGAATTTATTTCAAAGCACGATATCTTGAGTGGACAGCAATTTGGATTCCGCAAAGGAAGCTCTACTGCTCTTGCATGTTTTGATTTAGTTGAGATGATTACGAAATGTATCAACAAAAAAACACCTATCGTGTCGCTTTTCCTTGACATGAGCAAGGCATTCGATTTCGTCAATCATTCTCTTCTGTTACATAAAATAGAGCTATATGGTATTAGAGGAAATGCGCGTGACTGGCTTGAAACGTTTTTATCAAATAGAAAGCAATCGACAGAGATATCTAGAATAGTAAAGGATGGTAGGTCACTTGTAAAAAAGAAGTATCTGTCCCAAGATATAGCCAATAACATGGGGGTTCCGCAAGGAAGTATACTTGGTCCACTCCTATTCCTCCTCTACATAAATGATCTTTCAAAGGTAACATCACATAAGTGTGTTTTATATGCTGATGACTCGACAATATTGACAAAATGCGAGGAAAAAGCCTTGTGGCAATCTAGTGTAAATGATACCCTAAAGCTTATTATTAAATGGATGAATCAAAATGGCCTACAGATAAATCTCGATAAGACAAAATTTATGCAACCACATTCGTATAATTCTAACAAAGTACCGTTATATATTGCTTGTGATGATATTGGGATTGAAGATGTTGACTCTTTTAATTTTTTAGGTGTCGTTATTGATAAAAACCTAAACTGGAAAGAGCATGTTAATAATATTTGCAAAAGGTTAAACCGCTTTGTCTTTGCCTTAAAAAAGCTGCGAAACACAGTCTCCAAGGAAGCCGCTCTCACTGCCTATCACGGATATGTTTCTTCTGTACTCAAGTATTGTCTAATTATTTGGGGAAACTCAGTAGATAAAGATAGAGTCTTCAAGTTGCAGAAGAAGTGTATCCGTGCAATATGTAATGCAAATTGAAATTTTTGGGCACCTTGTAGGCCTTTATTTAGACAATTAAACATCCTTCCACTACCTTGTATGTACATTAGAGACATTTGTATATTTGTTAAGACTCAACCTAACTACTTTATACTCAGAAGAGATGTTCTGACTAGACAGCAGAGATCCAAGTACCATAACTTACTCTTTCAACCACCATGCCACACAAGTATATATAAAAACAATGTGTACAACATGTGTATTGTAATATATAATAAACTGCCAGATGAATTAAAAGTATTGAATGACATGTATAAATTTAAATCAATTTTGCATAAGTGGCT
This sequence comes from Carpatolechia fugitivella, assembly GCA_951230895.1. Taxonomy (NCBI): domain Eukaryota; kingdom Metazoa; phylum Arthropoda; class Insecta; order Lepidoptera; family Gelechiidae; genus Carpatolechia; species Carpatolechia fugitivella. The sequence continues at coordinate 186,764 of OX579654.1, read as the reverse complement.
AATGGACAAATGTTTTTATAGTATTAATGAATTTATAAATTTCAATTCTTCACTGACATGAATTTAGACTAATTATTGATTATTATTATTGTTTGACTTAGTTTATTATTTCTATCTTGACATATCTTGTAATTTGTTATGTACTAATTTGTTATGTACTAATGTTTGCACGCTTGTACTCAAGCAGAATACTGTCGTGTTCTTGCAAATAAACGATTTTGATTTGATTTGATTTGATTTGACACCAATATACAAACAACAAGAAAAATCAATTTAAAAAGCGGCTTTATTTGTAGGGTATCAATTTCTTCCAATAAACCATAGAGAATGAAGTTAGCGCACAGAAATTGTGAAGCGGGTCGGTGAGTGTCACTAATAAATGTTTATTCATATTGAAAATGTCACAATCTGAACTAGTACGCTATAAAAGGTCATTTAAGCCTTAATTAGTTTTTAAAGACATAGACAGAGTAAAAGTTGTTGTAGTTGTCTAACATATGGACTCTTTGATTTTGTTTTTCAAGATCATGACGCACATCAAATAACGAAGTTTATTTCTGTTATATGTTGTAAGTAAAAGTAGAAGTGAGTGCAGCACGTGGCGGCTCGGCTCGTTATTGCGCTCATCCATCATATCCCTCCCCCCCTTTCTCCTACTCCTCCATCGACCCTCCAGCAGCCAAATCCAATCTTCGCCAAGTAAACAAGTAGATTAGAACTTTTTCTATTTTTAAATAAGTTGGTGGGCGTGGCATGTTACTTGAAACGTTTGGACGGTACGGTTTAGCTAATTTTTAGTTTAATACACAGGTTTGGCGGTGGACCTTGGTATAACTAAAGAGCTTCAAATCAAATCAAATCAAATCAACGGCCCGTTACAGTCCACTGCTGGACTATGAGCTTCCTCCACTTTAGTGGAGGGTTTTGCCATAATCTCCACACTTGGCAGGCGGGTTGGAGATCGCAGATTAAAAGGTTACTGTATCAGAGAGCGCTGCTGCCCGTTCCCTGTTCAATGTGTAGTCCCTAAGTCGCCTTTTACGACACCCACACAGGAAGAGTAGGGTTTGGTGACAAATGTATTCTACTCTGCCGTCACCACACTGGTTGTGTAAACTAAAGAGCTTAACTATGTAGTAAAGTGTTTTTGACGTGTAAACACTTAAAATTAAGTCACTTAAAGTTAAATTATATTTTAATTACTACTTGTCAACTTAAAACATGTAAATCAGCCTTAACCTCGCCTTTCATATTTCGTTTGCTAACTTGTAACATGCGTCGGAGTCGAAGCTTCGCAGACCTTGTTAGTTGGTCGAGGTTACTCCCGACGAGCGGCTGATGTCCAAACTTTACAAACAAACGCTATTTAATACGTTTGTTTTCGAATTTTACTTTGGCGTTCAGAAGGACGAGTTTGGAACATCCTTGCATGTTAACACAATAACTGTGAACTCTATGCGGCTCTACATTAACTTTTAGTGTTTTCTTCAGTTTCCGTAGTCATTTCATATCTAGTTTACCTTAATAATAAGTTTTAGTAATAGACTTACTTACATCGACGCTACGATACAGTCATACAGAATAACCCGGTCAGTCATACAGAATAACGCGGTCAGTCATACAGAATAACGCGGTCAGTCATACAGAATAACGCGGTCAGTCATACAGAATAACGCGATCAGTCATACAGAATAACGCGGTCAGTCATACAGAATTACGCGGTCAGTCATACAGAATAACGCGGTCGCGAAACATGTCATTTCTTTCGAATAAATTTATTTTTATAAAGTTTATATTTCTTTTGTAAAACGTTCTTCCGGGAACTTAATTCATGTTTAAAAGTTAAAAAGTAATTCTGTAAATTGTTGTGATCAAAACATTAATTTGTCAAAATAAAACCACAGATGGGCTCAAAAGGTTGCTGCAGAAACTACAATATCACCTTTAAAGACTATGCCAACGTTTTCCTTATACACGTCGGGTTAAAAAAAAACATCATCATCAAAAAAATATGTAAGCCAACGTTTTCTTTATTAAACTCTATCCCAGCACGCTCAAACATGGTTAAATATGTAAGCCAACGTTTTCTTTATTAAACTCTATCCCAGCACGCTCAAACATGGTTAAATATGTAAGCCAACGTTTTCTTTATTAAACTCTATCCCAGCACGCTCAAACATGGTTAAATATGTAAGCCAACGTTTTCTTTATTAAACTCTATCCCAGCACGCTCAAACATGGTTAAATATGTAAGCCAACGTTTTCTTTATTAAATTCTATCCCAGCACGCTCAAACATGGTTAAATATGTAAGCCAACGTGTTCTTTATTAAACTCTATCCCAGCACGCTCAAACATGGTTAATTTTATATAAAAAAGAAAAAAAACTGCAGTCCTAAATTTTTGTATAATACCTGTAGATACGAGCTGTAGAAACAACGTAAAATTATTGCCAAATGTGTTGAGCTAAGAAGCCAGTAAACTAGTAAAACAAAATGTCGAAACATAACATAACAAGGTGCAGTCACGGAATATACAAAAAAAACCTTTATTTAGACCCCGGGATCGCCCCGCCCCGCCCCGCACCGCCCCGCAGCCCACGCTTTGGAGTCATTCACTTATAAAGTTTCAGTTACTGCCGTACGTCTTAAGCGTCTATTGGGTGAAAACCGGAACCAATTAGTGTAGGAAAATATCGTGAGGATATCTGCACTGCACATTCTTACGACCAAATTCAAGGTTGGACCAGCGTGGTCGAGGGTCTGATCGTCCTAATTTAGGGTAGGCTCGAACCATTTCTCCAAATCGGCGAATGAACTGTTGATGATGGGATATGAATGAATAAAGTAAGATAGTACGGACCTACGTACTAGTAAAGAAATATCTCTAGATAGTATAAAACAAAGTAGCTTCCCGCGTCTGCCTGTCTGTACATCCGCTACCTCCTCCTAAACCATATAAAAGATTTTGATTCGAATTTCACCAATAGATGACGGAATACGTAAATATGATCATGTGACTCGTTACCGGACTCAGTTGAAGCCTAACATACGCAATAGAAGAAATGTACACACGCTCACTTTGTTATACAACATACTTCACAATGCCTGGTCTCCAGAATATCTCCGTGAGCGATTCGAATTCAAAAAGTTTGTCGGAGGTGTACCCCGCAAGAATTACAATAAATCCCTTACTACCCCTCAGTCACACGGAATTGTATGCGCAGTCTATACTTGCACAGCAACAAAATTATGGAATAGCTTACCGGTTGAGATTAGGGAGGCTCCGTCAATCGATGTCTTCAAATCGCGTGTATCCGAACACTTTTTACAAATGCAGTGTGGTGTGAATGACTGATTATTATTATATTTAATATTTATGTATTATTATTATTATTATTTATGTAGTACTTTTATATATTATGTACCTAAGGTACCTTTATGTTTATTCTTTTATATTTGCATGTATATTTACGTATTAGTAAGTTTATCAATTGTCTGATTAATGTAGTAGTTCAAGTTGAACGCTATTTTTAGCGGCACTACCCTCAACCTGCTCTTAACCACCAAAGGTTAGCTGGTAGAAAATGCTATATAGCATTAAGTTCGCCTTTGTACACCCCTTTTTTGGTGCAATAAAGTATATATCAATCAATCAATCAATCAATCAATCAATCAATAGATGACGTGATTCATAGTATGTACCAGCGTTCGATTTTTATGATAGGGTTGGGTTTTTATGATATATATTCAAAAATTGGATAATATATCCATTTTGTATGGCAATCAAATTGTTATTTTGTTGTAAAATTTATGTATGTATGTATACTGTTTGCATGTGTTTTATAAACACATAAATAAAAAAAACTTTTATGTTTATTTATTTATATATCAGAAAAATCAACTCAAAAACATAAAATCTTCTTATAAATCATAAAAAAACAACTAAAGACTTAAAATCTTACACATCAAGAAAAATCAACTCAAAAAGATAAAATCTTCTTATAAATTCTAATCAGTCAATCAATGGCTACATTTAGTTTCTTAAGTACAAATACCTATACTTATAGGTAACAAAACAAGAAACATTACAAACAATAGGTAACTCAAAAATATAATCAAATCAAATAAGTCTTATAGTTAGGTTATCGAATCAGTCTTGTACTACATTCGTAATAAACTATTATTTATCAAATTATTAGTAAAATAATCAAAAAATCAAAAAATAATCATCAAAAAAGAAAAAAAAAATATAACAAAAAAAAAAAAATATACCTATGTGTTTGACAAGGAAGATAAAGTTAGGTCATCTTCCGATTCTGAATCAGAACTGGATAGGATATCAACGACATTTTGAATCGTATCATCTACTACATCAGCAGGTTGAGTGACGTCATCATCGTGTGTAGGATCCGATATCCAATCCAAGTTCCTTTTCTTTGCTGAAGACTTGTTGAGGCGTTTAAGCAAGCACACCAATTTATTAGCCTTGTCAATGCCCAAACGGTTTCTCAGTTTCGACTGCACCAGACCAAAACTTGAAAAAATCCTTTCAAGACCCGCTGTTGATGCAACAGCAGTTAGAAGTTGTTCACACATATTCAGGAACCTTTTTTTGTGTTCCCATTGCGCCCATTGAACATCTGTGGTGTTCAGGTCTAAAAGCTTCCACCAATCCAGCGGTGGGGATGTTTGAAACTGAGACCCAAAAAGATATTGCGGAAAAATTGATGATTGGGTCATTATTGATGTAACTATTGGCATAAAGTTAATGTCCAATTCAGCATATGCTGTGTTCCGTTGACCAGGAGTCAAGTTTTTGCCTGCAAATCTTTGATCAAGAATATTTGCCAAGTAATGTGGTGCACCTAACGCCATATCGCGCCTTTTGTTGAAAGCAGATTTCACTTGAGTCGGTTGGGTTGATAAATCTTTCTCTAGATTGTTCCAAATTTCGACAGCTACTGAAATCGTCGTGCCATCTCGTTGGAAGCGATCTAAAGCTTTAGCGATTGGATCCAGTCTTGCTAGCAAATCCAATGAATTGTTGGCAATTTGAATGTCGCTGGCAATTCGGTAAATGTCACTCTCAATTGCATCTCGATGATTTTGGCAAATCTGCACTAGTATTCCACGATAACAAATGTGCACTACATCCATATTGGATAATGTCAATGTCTTCTTGCATTTCCAACTCACGTCGCATCTTAGTGACATTTCCAGTATTATCTGTAACAAAACTGCGTACTTTAACTCCGAAATCGTCTTCAGTCTTTTTGATTGAGTGCTTAGCAACAGTTGTCAAATATTCGGCAGTATGCGAATTGCCTGATGTATCGACGGTATCCACGAGAACTGAATCTCCTTCACCTGTTGTGATGCTACAACAAACAATCGGTTCGTTGTGTATATTCGACCAGCCATCTAAGGACATGGAAACGGTTTTGCCACGTAAACATTCTTGGTCTTTCTCTACAATAGACGCGTGTGTTTTATTTAGTAGTGGTCCAACTAACTGGAATGCGGACGGTGGTTTGTATCCTGGTCTTAGAGCAATAATCATTTCTTTGAATAGTGAGTGATCTGCATGTATAAACGGTGTATTTGTTGCATAAAAAAAATCTGCAATTTTAGTATCAAGTTCTTTGGATAAAGCTGTGGAGGTAGATATTATTTTATCCTCTATTAAAGTTTGTTTCTTTTTTTTTTAATTCAACTTTAACGATACAACTTGTATCGGCAGGACGTGTTCTGGACGTACTTCCTGAGTTGGGGTATGTCGTGGAGTTAGAGCTGCCTGCTCGTATACAGATATCTCGATGTTTTAACATACGCTCCGGAATGCCCTGCAATTCTTTGGCGCAATGTTTACATTTCACCCACTTGCCCGTGTTATTAGGCTTTGCTATTAGCTGAAAGTCAGCCCAGACTGGATGAAGAGGCTTTGGCATGGTTGTGGTTATTCCTAAAAAGAACAAATAGTGATTGCAGTTAAAACACGGAAATTAAAAAAATAATAGTTTAAGAATAATGTTCCGGCTAACCACCCGCAACTACTTCAGTTCTGCCGTGATCATGACTATTGCAACATAGTCAAAATATCGGTAAACTATCGGGCTATCGGTTCATATTTTTTAATAACCTAAAAACATTTAATTAACAGTATATTCTATAAATAAATACAAAATGAATTTAATGCAATACACAATAATGTTCTAAAATGGTTTCTGCACTTTGCTTTAAAAAAAAACAATAGAATAAACACAAAACAGCTTACTTTTTCGAGACGGAATTTTTCATATGTGCACTGCCACTGACGTGGTTGACAGCTGACGCCATTAATCAATCATTCAATCAACCGCCGCCGGTGAGATGCTGCTTTTCAGTCTTGCCATTTAAGGATTAAAACTTATTATTAGGGAGTATGTATGAGGGAAGTAAAAAATCACTTAATAATAACAATTTTTCAAAATGTTTTTTGTATTGATATATTTTATATCACAAAAAACCCTTTGATATATATCGGATATAAATATCATGATATATATCCATTGATATATATCCTCGAACCCTGGTATGTACGTGACATTCCAAATAAGTTTTAATATAAGTAATAGAGAAAATTCAATGATTTTCAATCAAGTCGTCAAAAGATCAAATTTGGGCGCTTATAATGACTTACTAAGAAGTTTATCAAAATAGTTTCTAAACACGTGTGCGTAGCCGGAACGGGTCACTCGCTAGTTAAGTATACAGTAATTAGAACTTTAGACTAGATGGATAAGTCGATTTCAGTCACATAAAAATGAAAAATAAAAGCTTTTTAACAAAAAATTCAACCAACGGAAAGGTAACTGTTATATCTGGATTGGAGTAATTAATTAATACAACCAATTAGTGAAACAAAAACAACTGTATATTTTCTATATAAAGACACGCAAAAACTGACAAAGCAATCCCGCCTATCGGTGATACAGCTAGTGATGTCATTTTATTTCTTAAATCTATAAAACGCTAGTGTTGGGACTTAATCTATTTACTTTATTAGTCTATAACACTCTTCCCCACTTTATTTTTATTACATATTAACAACAAATGCTTTTCTTATATCTAAATTAACAACATCTTATTCTAAACTTTGCCCACACTCTAAAATTTGATTGACATGTCGTTTCCATTTTAAACCATCAACCTCAACAGTATAAGTAACACTCGGGACCAAAACTTCAACAATTTTACCTAAAGACCATTTTTTTTTGTTTTTTCTCTGATCTCTCACCATTACCTTTTCTCCAATTTGAAATGTTTTTACCACATTCTGACTATTTATTGTTTGTTTTATATGTTCTGTATCTATTTTATCATGAACTGGATTTGGTCTCAATAATGAGAAACGACATCTCAACTCTCTTCCTAACATTAATTTTGCTGGACTCTGTCCTGTTGTTTTATGTACTGTATTTCTATAATCAAAAAGGAACAAGTTACAAGCATATTCAGTTGTGTGACCGCTCTCTACAATTTTTATTATATGTGATTTAAATGACTCTACAAAACGTTCTGCTAGTCCGTTTGTTGGTGGAAAGTAAGGTGGGGTAAAACTTTGCTTGACACCTGTCATTTTACAAACAATTCTAAATTCTTCACTCGTCCATGTAGGACCATTATCAGTAACCAGATGCAAAGGATATCCATACCGTACAAATATACTTTTGAACACTTGTATTGTCTTTTGAGCTGTAATATTATTCATAACAAATGCCTCTGGCCACTTTGAATATGCGTCAATAATGACTAAATACATTTTTGAATACAAGGGCCCTAAAAATCCGCATGTAACCTATGCCAAACTGTAGGTGGTTGTGGCCATACTGACAGTTTTGTTTTTTCTGGATTTTTATGATTCTGCAAGCATATGATACAATTTTTAGTTATAGTTTCTATCTCTTTATCTATGTCTGGCCACCAAAAATATGACCTACAAATTTCTTTCATCCGCGTGATACCTAAATGACTTTTATGAACATCAAACAAAATTTCATTTCTTAGATTTTTCGGTATTATTACCCTATATCCCCATATTAAACAATCCTTCTCTGTAGTGGTTTCATTTTTTCGCGTAAAATATGCTTCATATTCTTCCCCATGTTCATTTTTTGTTGGCCAGCCATCTCTACAATACCTTAGGATACCACATAAAATTTTATCTTTTTTTGTCTCGTTTTGTACAGTTTGCCAATTTAATGTTTCAATATTTGACCTATTAATATAATTTATAGTATTTACTTCAAAAGTCTTTTCAATAATTTCCAAGTTTTTAATATTTTCCTCTTTACAATTACTCATATCTTTCACTACTCTTGACAAATAGTCTGCAGGGTTATTTTTGGACTTTATGTGTTGAATTTCATAATCAAATGCACTTAAGAAAATTGACCAATATTGTAAACGATTTGCTGCCATTTTTGGTATACCATAATTTGGTCCTAATATTTTTGCTAAAGCCTCATTGTCAGTTTGTAATATAAATCTTTTTCCATATAAATACTCGTAAAATTTGCTTACACCAAAAATTATTGCATATGCTTCTTTTTCTAAAATAGGATATTTTATTTGGGTATCATTCAGTTTTTTACTTGCAAAAGCTACTGGTTTTATAATGTTATTATTATCTTTTACTGACAATATGGCTGCAACACCACATTCTGCAGAATCACAAGTTAAAATAATTGTTGAGTTTTTATCAAAATGTGACAAAGATGATGCATTTACTAAAGTTTTCTTTATTTCCTGAAATGAATTGTCACATTCTGTTGTCCACTCAAATTTATCCTTTTTTAAACAATTATACAATGGTTTTAATATCATTGCCATATTTTGTAAAAATCTGTTGTAATAATTTACTTTACCTAGAAAAGATCTGAGCATTTTTATATTTTCTGGGGGTGGTAATGACAGCAACGGTTCAATTTTACTTTTAATTATGTTTATGCCAGATTTATTCACTTCAAATCCAAAAACATCCAGCTTTTCTTCAAAAAAATTACATTTACTCATTTTTAGTTTTAATCCTGCATCTTTTAATTTTTGTAATACGGTTTTCAATTTTTCTTCGGTTTCTGTTATTGTTTTTCCATATACATATATATTATCTATGTACACAATAATGTCTAATCCACTTAATTTTTTTGTAATTAATCTTTGGAATGAACCAGGCCCGGTGCAACACCAAATGGTAAATACAAGTACTTGAAAATGCCTTCCTCAGTAACAATTGTAACTAAATCTTGTGAATCTTTATCTAGAGGTGCTTGTAAATAAGCTTCTTGCAAGTCTAGCTCACAAAAATAATTATTTCCTTGCAACTTCATTATTATATTGTCAATTGTCGGAAGTGGATAATGATCTATTTTCAAATACTTGTTAATTGTAATACGATAGTCACCACATAAACGTACTGTTCCATCCGGCTTTAGCACCGGTACTACTGGAGTACCCCATTCTGAGTACTCAACTGGCTCAATACGCTTGTTTTCAATTAATCTTTGAATCTCTTTTTTAACTTTGTCTTGTAAAGCAAATGGCACTGTTCTTACAGGCATAAATATAGGCTTAACTCCATTTTCCATTGATAAATGTATTGGCTCTCCCTTATAAATTCCCATTCCTGGTTCAAAAATTTCTTTAAACTCATTCTTAATATCCGTGATCAAATTTTCTTTTGTTATTTTTTCACACACTTTTTGTTTAAACCTGGGTGGCCACATTTTTAATATGTTCAGCCAATCTTTACCTATTATTTTTGGAAAACCATTGTTTACAACAAATAGCCTTTGATCTTTTACTTGAACTGATTCATAGTTGACAGTCAAATTTTCAATCACCCCTAATGGTGTTGAAGTTGTCTGATCAAAATTTGTGAATATTACATTTTTCTTTTTTATTTCTGCATCTGGAAAATATTTTTGCTGATCAGCTAAAGTAATTGTACTTACATCTGCTCCTGTATCAACTTCAAACTTTAGTACCTGGTCATTAACTGTAACCTCCAAAGTGGCAGATGGTATCTTCTGTTTTTCACAGAAATAGAAAATGTCAAACATTTCTGTGTCTTCATTTTTTGCGCTGTCTTCTTTTCCAAATTCTAAATCACTACTCTCTGCCTCTACTAGATTAACATTCTTCATTTTTAACTGCTTTTTTCTACACATTTTATAAATATGTCCTTTATTTCCGCGCTCACTACAAAACTTTTCACTCAACGAACACTGTGATTTTACATGACCATTTTTTCCACAACAAAAACATGTTACACTTTGTTTGTATGATGATGATGATGATGAGTTTTGTTGTCGAAAACCACTATTCTTATTTCTTGACATATTTTTTTCATGTAGTTTGAACATCTGTGGCTTTTCCTGCTGTTTCTCCTGGTTGTAAACTAGATTATAAGCTGTCTCTGCTGTTTTTCCAATATTTATTAAAGTTTCCAAAGGTTGGTCGGCCTGCTTTAATAATTCAAATTTGACTGACTCACAGTAAGTTCCATTTAATAATCTCTCTTTGATTTCCTCATCTAAACATTTGAATTTACAATTTTTCGACAGCTTTTTTAGTTCTATAACATATTGTTCAATGTTTTCATTGATCTCTTGACACCGCTTTCTAAATTCTGCTTGATGTAATGCATAGTTTTGAACGGGGTGCTAGTATTTTTTTAGCTTTTCACATATATTTTCATACGTTTCTTTCACTGGTGAAGTAGGCGTGCATAATGTAGTCAATAAATCGTATACCTTTGTACTTAGTTTGGTGATCAATAAAGGCACTTTCTTTTGATCAGGTATATCATTTAGAAGTACAAAACACTCAAATTGTTGTTGATATGCATCCCAATTTTCACCGGTAAACACTTCCAAAGTAGTAATGGCCGTCATATTCCGGTCCTTTGTTCGATTGTCGTCCACAAAATCTCGTAAGTATTTCCTAATCTCATCTAAAGTGTTAGTGGTGGTAAACAGCTTCTGTTTAGTTAATTTATTTGCAATTTCAATTAACTCTTCCTTAGATTTACTCTGTATCCATGACTTTTTGCCTTCTTTGACGAGTTTTTCTATCAAATCCATCGAAACATCGTGATGCGACCACCATGTACTTTGAGGTTATGTTCGTTGACACATTTAACACTTTTAACACAGTCAATATGCACGTAATTTTATGGTTCGTTTCGTCGCTAAAATTGTTATATCTGGATTGGAGTAATTAATTAATACAACCAATTAGTGCAACAAAAACAACTGTATATTTTCTATATAAAGACACGCAAAAACTGACAAAGCAATCCCGCCTATCGGTGACAGCTAGTGATGTCATTTTATTTCTTAAATCTATAAAACGCTAGTGTTGGGACTCAATTGCAGTTTAACACCAGCAGCGTGGACACAGGCCTCGCTTCCGGTTCGTTTTGGTGGCATCGGCATTCGCAAGGTGTCCTCGGTTGCTCTGCCCGCTTTTCTTGCTTCGGCCCATGCCTGCAAGGAATTATTCGGTGACATCATTGGCTCTTCATTGGACCAAGCTGAAGCAGTTCATCTTACTGACGCCATAACTACATGGAAAGCCCTGAGTCAGTGTGAAACCCCCGTTTCGTTTAAATCTCAGAGAAAGTGGGATGAGCCGCTTTGTAAAATGACCCAGCAGGAATTACTGACAGGATGCTCAGGTGCGACAGAACGAGCACGTCTCCTGGCAGCCTTTGAAAGAGAGTCCGGGCTATGGCTGAACGTTTTGCCCTCGGCAAACATTGGCACACTGCTTGATGGCTGCACACTATCTCTGGCTGTCGGTCTTCGGCTGGGCATTTCTACCAACCAGCCACATCAATGTAGATGCGGGGCTGCTGTCGACGAGTTCGGCCGCCATGGATTGTCTTGCCAGAGAAGTGCGGGTCGCATCCCTCGCCACGCTTCCCTTAATGACGTCATACGTCGGGCTCTTGCCTCCTCGAACATTCCAGCAATGTTGGAACCAAATGGAATTGTTCGGTCGGATGGCAAGAGACCCGACGGAGTGACGCTCATACCATGGCAGCAGGGGAGATGTTTGGTGTGGGATGTAACCTGCGTGGACACCTTGGCGCAGTCACATGTTCGCGCCACGTGCTCGCGGGCGGGTGCTGCGGCTTCTGAAGCGGAAAGGCACAAGACGCGGAAGTACATCGAAATTCCCGGGGGGTACATTTTCTCGCCGATAGGCTTCGAGACGTTGGGTCCTTGGGGCCCGAGTGCCAAAAAATTTATAACTGAGCTCTCGGTGCGTCTCAACGAAGCTACTGGTGACCGAAGGGCTGGCAGCTTTCTCTCCCAACGAATTAGCCTGGCTATTCAGAGAGGAAATGCTGCCAGCTTTTTGGGAACCATGCCTCGAGGGGACGCACTGGAGGAGATATTTTATATTTAATTGTATATAGTTGTTTTGTTATTGTTGTTATTGTAAATATTTTTTGTTCTTTTAATAAATGAAATTAGCATTAATCTATTTACTTTATTAGTCTATAACAGTAACTAAAAAGTGAAACATAAAATAAACCTTCTCTTAACCAACATACAAATTTAAAATGGCCTATATTTTGCAATCAAATCACTATTAATTATTTACAATTTAACTCCATCATAAATTATCATCTTTTATTCTCTTTCTATCATAATTATTATCGGTTTCCGGCAATAGAATTGAATCAACCATGATGGAGTATTGTACAAGCCGACCAAACCTATAGCTAAAAATGTTGTCACACGTTACGTGTGACAACATCAAGGAGCGCGCTCTATAACCATAGAGCGCGCTCCTTGAGAGCCCACTAGAGCTCTGCTCACGCCTTTGAGGATATGAGTGTGATCTTATCCATGTATTGTCATAATTATCGATGTAACACAACTGAGGTTTTCCCATATCGCATGGTGTTTTGTATTACGACGCGACGGTGGCCGCTGCTGGCCGCCGGCCGCAGCCGCGGGCGACCGGCCGGCCTCGACCCGCGGCGCGGCTGCGACCGAGACTGCGCCCGCGCCGCCGCCAGTGCAACTGATCTCTCGCATACAAATCATACACTACATAGGGCTGACATGGTTTGAAAGTGTAATGGCGAAGTGATGTAAAATTATATTCTATGGAAAAATAGAAAAAAAAAACTTATTTTACTATTAAGTGAACTGATCACAATTTATGAGACATTTTACGGGCTTACCGCGATATTATCACAATCACAATTTTATCAATGCAATTGTAATGAATGACGACGATGATATATTTTTAAAGTTTCTATTTCAACTATTTTACCAGAGCGGAATGGTTTTATTTTTTATTACGAAAACATTTATTTTCACGCGTTTGACTCCATAGTTTAAAAAAAAGTCTCAACTGATGGAAATGAAAACGTAAAAGACACGCTAACTCAGAAAATGCTCATTCACTCCAGCCTTAAGAACACCAAGACTATACGATCCTGGGAATACCAACAACGCAGGAAGAGCGTTCCACTTCGTCAAATAAATGGAACCTTATACATATACGGATGTATAATGCATTAATAAAAAATCGAGATAGTTCGAGTGGCAGCCCTGCGTCGCTGCGTGTGCACATGGAGGTCAAACAATGCGCGTTACTTTTTACTATCATAGTTAATATAGATTGAACGCGCATATTAGTTTATCTGCATGTTTTGCGTCGAATTTGTTGCAATATGGCAGTTTAATCAGTAGCTTTGAACGTTTGAAGTCTAGCTAAAATTGCTGGAGCTGTTTGTGAAGCACTGAAATTGCTTTCTTGAGCATTGATTGACTGTTTCTGATTGAAAAAATAAACAAATGAACCTTCTTTTGATTTCAGCTGGAATTTTCGTTTCTAACCTTTTCTAGCTTATCTTTTCTATTTTGTTAAGCTGTCTCCCGTGTAAGATTTTTCCGGGAAAGAGTCTTCAATGTCATGGAACTAAAATTGTATTGCCAAATTAAACCATTATGATAACTATATGATGATGATAATGACAATGTAAATAAAGAATTTCCATATGTTACTTGAGTACTAATACAATACAACTAGTACAATACAACTAGTACTACAATTTTTTTATTTATTTTAGATACAATAATTATACTTCTTGGCATTATGTGAGTATACAGTAAAAAAAGACACAAATTCATACATTTAAACAAATAATCTATAATAAAATAGTAATAATAATAGGATTAAAGAATAAGTTCTTTTATCGTAGTTTTTTTCTTTTGGATTATTAACATGTAGTACTCGTCCAAATCCTTGCTTTGTGTCAAAGTAAAAAAAAAAAAAAATAAGGCAACACCTGTCAACTCTATGAACGTTATTCGTATTCATTCAAGTTTAGAGCTAGACTAGAAGAAAAACATGGAAAAAAAAAAACAACTGAGAAAAGTTGATTTGGGAGGGTGGGAACCTCCACCTCGGACTAAGTACTTCATATAATAGGGATAGAACTTCACTTACAGGTAGTTCGTTTAATCCTATTATTATATTGGTACTTAGTCCGAGGCGGATTATTAACATGTAGAATGTAGATGTAAAGAGAACTAAAATAACTTATTATATAAATCAACCAACCTTTTATTTGTGTAAGTAAGTAATTAAAAATTAACATTTCTTTAAGATTCATATATTAATGAGATCTGTAATCATAAAATAGATGTACCTTCATTATTAATGTAGCTACATTCTTAATCACTATTAAAGAAATAATAAGAGTGTTCAAAAAACTCTATAAAAACACTTATAAAACAAAAACAATCTCCAAGAACAATTTTAACAAAATTATTTTGATAATTTTCAACATTATGAAGAGGTCTATTATAATGATTAAAAAAATTTTAAATCGAGATGACCATCCTACTGCTCTCATATTGCTATCTATAGTAAGACCCTCCCTAAAAGCCCTAGAAGATGATGCATGTCGGGTCGAATGGGCTGAGAATATCGACATGTCCACTCCACTATCCTGCATTACTCCTCTTAACCACCTACTAATAGTTTGGGTAGAAGCATGTTTGATAGGTTGATCAGTGAATTATCCCCCTGGCGTACTGATTGAGTAATTTCTAAACAATGTAATAATGTTTTGGCTGGACATAGCTCAGGCTTGTTGTTTAGAAAAGGCAGACTTAGTTTTAGAGGATCTTTTCCAGGTCTAGAAGTTTTTAAATGGTCAGAAATATTAATTATTATACCTTCTCCAGTAATTTTAATGTTTTTGGTCTTTATGTGGAACAGAGTTTGTACTCTTTGACCTGTTGATAAGGCTATTAACATGGCTAACTTCTTAGAAATATTTTCTAACTGTAAGTTATTCAGGGGGTACCAGGAACTTAAATAAGTTAAGACTTTATCAGGATCCCACACACTATCATATTTAGGCTTTATGGGTCGTAATTTGAAAAATCCCTTAAATAAACGTTTTATTTTGTCATATGTACCTATGTGAGTACCAATTATTAATGACAGAGCGGATCGTTGGCAATTGAGAGTTTGATAAGACATCCACTTCTCAAAACATTCTGTTAGGTAGGAGTTTATCATAGGAATTGAAGCCTGAAAGTGATCTATGTAATGTAATTTGCAGAATAACCACCACTGGCGTAAACAACTACTGTATTGTTTAACAGTGTTCTGTGATAGAGAAGATATCATAACGTCTATAGACTTGTCTGATATCCTTCTTCTTTTAAATGCTTCCCTGATAAGATGCACGCCGCCAGGGTAAGTTGTTTCCGTAGAGGGTGCAATGTTCTGAAAGGAGATAATGAGCATTTCTTCAGATGGACCAAAAGTGAACACATCAGATATTATCATTGATTTCAGAAGTGGGTACCAAACTTGAGATGGCCACACCGGGATTTTGATTTGATTTGATTTGATTGATAGGCACCGTCCCAGCCAGGTCAGGCCTGATCCCGTCAAACGGGCACACCAGGGGGCGCAATGTTGGTAAGGAGGGACACGCTCTGGGATGGGAGAGGACGATCAGCTAGCCGCAACCGGCTGACCACAACCGACCGACTGTACAGCCTAATTAGCCAGTATAGGAATAGTGGAACACGGGTTAGCACGAAGAAGGATGAGCGTTGGTGACATTGAGGCGTTCTTCGTCATTGTCGTCCTCTGTTGCACGTCGAACCGATGTGTGTTGGAGCTGGTGATGATAACTATGTCTGGATGCTGGTGACCCGTCTGTGTTGTAGAAAGTTTGAGTAGGTGATGATTTCTTCATTGTGTGTCGTTTTCCTCCTTTTCGCTGTCTGTTTCATCAATTTCGAATATTTTTTTTTTTTTGTGCTTCTGCTTGAAATGTTTCTTTGTCCTCGGCTAGTTGTTTCCATTCCGAGATTTTCTTGTTATAGTATAGCATATCGTGTTTTAGCGAATTATTCCAAGTAAAGATTGGCCTACCAACTTTTAGTTTTTTTGCTTTATAGTTCAGTGCGGCATGGAGGAGATGAGGTTGGTGTCGTCTATGTATATGACCAAAGTAGCACATACGCAGAAATTTTATTTGCTTTGTAATTGTTTTACCTCTTAGTAGCTCGTGTACCGATTTGCTTTCAGGTGGAGGGTTCCTTGAGTTGTTAATCATGTCTCTGAAAATAAGACGCTCATATCTCCTTAGCTTTGAGCGATTCCGTTTAGTTAAGGCAGCCGCTTTCAAACCATATGTGATAGTTGGTTCTATGACCATTTTGTAGATCAGACGCACCGTTGGCCATTCCATCTTGGTTTTCGTGATAAGAGGGATTAACGATTTTGAGTTGCGTACGCCTTGTTTACATCGTTTATGAATGGTGTCCTTCCTGCTATGACTTGCCGTAATAAAGGTGCCAAGGTATTTTATTTCTTTAGTTAACGGAATGTTTATTCCTGATAGGGTGACATGCTCTCTTTAATCAGACCCAGTAGGATCGCGCATTATAATTTTTGTTTTCGTGTCGTTAATTTTAAGTCCAACTGAAGCTAAAAGTGGTTTTATTTTCCGGTAGCTTTTTCTGAACGAATCTTATGAAGGACTTTCAATAAAATACCAAAAGGTAACCAACTGTAAATGCATCAATATTCCAAGCGAAGGGATCCCTATGCCAAGATATATATTGTAAACATTTATGGTTAGTTCTTGATGCAAATAGATCAATTTCAGGGGTTCCAAATTTATTAATAATTGATTCAAAAACATCTTGAGATAGTTCCCACTCTGTGTCAGTATTGAAGTTCCGTGATTGGAAGTCTGCTTCTACATTCTCTTTTGATTTTATATAGGAAGCAAATATCCACAAGTTTCTTGCCTCGCACCACAGCCAAATTTGTCTTGCAATGTCATTTAATAAAGGATATTGAATCCCACCCATGCGATTTATGTAGGCTATGGCCGTGGTATTGTCTATCCTAAGAAGTATTTCACAATAATACTGTTTATCTGCAAAACAGCGGAGTGCAAAAAATGCAGCTAAAAGTTCTAAATAATTAATATGCTGAGTTCTCTCCCATTCTGACCAATTACCCTGTGCACTTTTATTATTACAATGAGCTCCCCAGCCTCCTATGAAGCGTCAGAAAATATTTCTAAGTTAAAATTATATTGTTTGATTCGAGTCTTTTTTATTAAAATATTATTTTTCCACCAGAGTAGGTCACATTTAACCTGGTCATTTATATTCATATAACTATCATAATTATTTGCATGTACTCTTAGAGCCAGGAATTTTTCTCTTTCTAAAGTCTTGGTATAGACAAAACCGTATGGGATAGCAATGCAAACAGACACTAAATTCCCTAACAACCTAGCAAACTCCCGAATACTGCATGAATTAATTTTACTAAATTTGTTTATAAGAGAGAGCAGATTGTTTTTTATCTTAGTAGTGGGGCTCAATGTCATTTCTTTGGAATTTACTACAAAACCTAAGTATTCTCTGTCTTGTGAAGGGGTCATACGACTTTTCTCTTTGTTGATAACAAAGCCTAGACATTCTAATAAATTCTTAGTTATATTAGTATTAACTAGGCACTCGTTGTATGAAGATCCAAGTATAATTAAATCATCTAAGTATAATAACTGTTCTGATTTCTCGGTTTCTTAAGTATTCAACAATGGGCTTCATTTCATTAGTTTGGTAAAAACAAAAGGGGCTGTTGATAGACCAAAAGGTAAGCAATTAAATTCATACAAATTATTGTTAAAACAAAACCTAAGATATTTTTTCTGAGACTCTGATATTCCTATTAAATAATAGGCGTCCTAAATCTTACTGTCTTTCCTGCAGAAGCTTGTCCCTTGCCTGAGCCTTAGGGTTGAGAAGTCCTTGAAAACCTACATTTAATTTCGGGGCATCTAGCATCTTTGCATTAGACAGGATTTTTGAAGAATTTGTGAGCTTATCCCTCTGTTCTTTAGTGAGCCCATCTGTAAGAATATTTCCTATTATCTGTACAATATTTGGTCTGATCTCAGGATCATATTGGTCATCTTCTCCCAGAGCATTCAAAACGTCTTCTAAAAGATCTTCCATTTCTTTACATTTATCATTTTCCTTGTTGCTTCCAGGCTGGTCTTCCTTTTCTCCCTCATTCTTCCTGCTACTCTCTTGTTCCTTATAGTTTTCCTCAACTTGCTCTTGAGACCAAAACACAGACTCAAGTTCCGCCTCAGACGAAATTTTTATCTCTGATTCAGATGCTGAAATAATTATTGAAATTTAGAACAGACCTTCAAAAATAGGTATGTGAGACAATGCCACTTCATCAGGCTAAAGTAAAAAGAGAATGCTTTAGCAGTACTTCTTTTAAACTCTTTTTTCGGATGTAATATGCTATATTACGTTTCCTTTCCGTTGGAAAGGCAGACCTTTCGAATCCATTGTAAGATTCTTACATTTCTCCCGATGGGCGTAATGTACTTCACCTGATAGGTGAAGATGAAAGGTCATCCTTCACACAATTATATTATTATTTGTAGTGATGGGTTATACATTTCTCCCACTGGGCGTAATGTACTTCTCTTGTTTAGTGAGAATTGAGAGTTTCTTCACATACTTATCTATTTTATAAAACAATAAGTCCCTACTTACTTAGTAGGTACTTACTGCATTTTGCAGTGTTGGTTTATTCTTGTTATGTTGTGCTACTAGTTCCTACCATTTATTGTACTTACCTGTATTATAACCTCAGTGTGGTTAATACCTACTTTCACTGTAAGATATTTTTATTTACCAACATAACCTCTAAACAGTGGGGGTTTATTATATATAACTAGGACTGTTCAGTCCATTTAAAAGAAATGACGTAACGTCAGGGGAGGTGTGCCCAACATGGATCCTCTAGCTGGTTAATATTATATTTACAGGGTTACCTCGGAGACAGTGCGCCTATTTTTTTCTTGCTATCAGTATCGTTAATAGAACACATTTCACGAAAAAATATCATGTATTTTTTTGCGAACTATTAGTTTATCCCGCAAAACTCAAATTATCACGGTCACTCTACGCACGGGCTGTAGTACGGGAGTGCAAGGGGGTGAAGGCGCAGCGCGCGGTCGTTTGCTTTTATTTCGCTGTCGTCGTAACTACGCGGAGTGACTATGTTACTGGTTTTGTTGTGGATATTTTCATACGATTTTTTTTGTTCGAAACATGTAAAAACAAAAAAACACGGGACTGGTTTTTATCAATCTTTTTTTTTTAAGACAATTTTACTTTTTTTTTATCTTGATCAAAAATTGTTCAGTTTCATGGGCTGAGTTTTTGCGTGATTTAATTAATACGTTGTTTAGATACCCGACAGACTTGCAGCGATTCCTCTTTGAATGGCCAGGTTTATTCTTTGCCCGAGGAAGCTGCTAGCTCTGCGGTTCCATCGGTTTCAGTTGTCATCTCTTATTCTAAATTTAATTGAAAAATATTATGAATAAGGAGTTTATAAAAAAGATTGCGATGAAAAATTACAAAAATCTGAACTGGCGAACTTTTTTTTTATCAACCGATTTGGATGAAACTCGCGTCAAGACACTATTTTGACAAAAATCTTGATTGTGATTGATAGTATCGAACTTTGATATCGATAGTATCGATCATTATGAGCAGTTAGTAATACTCAAAGAGGGCCGATAGTTTCGATAGACCTATCGATACTATCGATGTTTTTCAAGGTCAACTAATAGTTTAATTCAAGTTACTTTTCAGTAAATAACAACATACGGGAAACTGCGTCATATCTTCTCGTCGCCGCTACCGCAATGCCTGAAAAGCAGGGTTTATAACCAGTGTGTCCTACCCGTTTTGACATACGGAGCCGAGACGTGGAACATGACGGTGAAGCTGGCCCACCGGCTACATGTCACTCAGCGAGCTATGGAAAGATCTATGCTTGGTATTTCGCTACGGGATAAAATCCGAAACGAAATCATCCGGCAGAGGACCAAGGTGGTGGATATTGTCCAGAAATGTAGCAAGCTTAAGTGGCAGTGGGCTGGCCACGTCTGTCACAGAACCGATGAGCGTTGGAGCAGACGGGTTCTCGAATGGAGACCGCGTCTCGGGAAACGTAGTGTGGGTCGTCCCCCTGCCAGGTGGACTGATGACCTGAAGAAGGTCGCTGGTGGTGGCTGGATGAGGAAAGCGGGTGATCGTGCGCTTTGGCGTACCCTTGGGGAGGCCTACGTCCAGCAGTGGACTGCAATAGGCTGATTGATTGATTGAAATAACAACACTGATTAGATCGTTTTGGCTTATAAAGATAACTCTTTTCGGGTGGTGTTCCATTTTAGGCATATTCCCCTTATTTTGAAGTTCGAATTATTGTATTTTTTTTTGAGTAGCATGTCGCTCTGAAATCGCTGCAGTGTCGCGTCGCTGTCGCTACGGTGTGCACGGTGCCATTTAAATAACATGGCAGCGATTCCAACGCGACGTCGCTGTCGCGCGTGTCGCGTCGGGTCTGCGCAGTCCTTTATTCTTACGAAAAAATCTTACACAACGCGAGCGTAGCCACGGGCGGGCCACTAGTTTATAATATTAGTATAATTTTTCTTTCTATGTGTGGGACACTGCGACCTGTAGCTTTCATAATTGTTATTTTTTCTATTCATGCGTTTCACGGTTAAATATTTGTACGAGATGAAATAATTGTTGTAATATATTATACAACTAAATACTTCCAATAGAGCGCGTCTTTCTCTTTGCTTCCAATAGAAAAGTGTGAAAGTGATGTTTGCAAAACTCTGTCAATCAACAGCTTATGTAGGGATGGTCCTCTGGAACCTGCTCCTACGCAAGTGTCGGCTTATGTCGGTGAAGGCCGCCGCCGCCGCTGCACTGCCGCGCCGCCCGCGCTTTGCGCCTGCGACTATACGCTACGCTATGGTTCTATCTATAGCGTGACAAGACTGAGTGATGATTGAATTAGAGTCTGTTCTTTAAGCACAACACTAGGGTTTTGGGATAGGAAGCTTTCGAAACGCTGTAATTACGGGGAAAACTTTCCACGCAATATCTTGCTTGGCTTGCCAGATTTTTTTAAGAGTTTTAAAGATAGATAAAAAGATAAAGATAAAAATGTCTATTCGAAGTAAGATTTAACAAAATAATTTTTCGACGTCGAAGCAAGATGGCCCGTTCACTACAAGTGTACGCTCACCGTGGGAAAGAACGGCCGGAAGAAACTCCACAGGATTAGTATCGTTTTGTACTTTAAATGTTGTTTACTATAATCAATCAATATTCTTAATGTTTCCTGTAGAACATCCGAACACCAAGCCTCCTTATCAATCAAATAATCATTTAATTTATAATAAAACTTGTTGTGGGTGGATGTGGATCGAAAATGATGATGATGATGAAGACTTGTTGCATAAAGTCCGTTTTCAAGATATTTAAACTTTTTCAGGAAGACTTAACATACCGTCAGGCATTTAGTTATAGCAGCGTACACAGAGCCCCACATGAAGTACTTAACATACCGTCAGGTATTTAGTTATAGCAGCGTACACAGAGCCCCACATGAAGTACTTAACATACCGTCAGGTATTTAGTTATAGCAGCGTACACAGAGCCCCACATGAAGTACTTAACATACCGTCAGGTATTTAGTTATAGCAGCGTACACAGAGCCCCACATGAAGTACTTAACATACCGTCAGGTATTTAGTTATAGCAGCGTACACAGAGCCCCACGTGAAGTACTTAACATACCGTCAGGTATTTAGTTATAGCAGCGTACACAGAGCCCCACGTGAAGTACTTAACATACCGTCAGGTATTTAGTTATAGCAGCGTACACAGAGCCCCACATGAAGTACTTAACATACCGTCAGGTATTTAGTTATAGCAGCGTACACAGAGCCCCACGTGAAGTACTTAACATACCGTCAGGTATTTAGTTATAGCAGCGTACACAGAGCCCCACGTGAAGTACTTAACATACCGTCAGGTATTTAGTTATAGCAGCGTACACAGAGCCCCACGTGAAGTACTTAACATACCGTCAGGTATTTAGTTATAGCAGCGTACACAGAGCCCCACGTGAAGTACTTAACATACCGTCAGGTATTTAGTTATAGCAGCGTACACAGAGCCCCACGTGAAGTACTTAACATACCGTCAGGTATTTAGTTATAGCAGCGTACACAGAGCCCCACGTGAAGTACTTAACATACCGTCAGGTATTTAGTTATAGCAGCGTACACAGAGCCCCACATGAAGTACTTAACATACCGTCAGGTATTTAGATATAGCAGCGTACACAGAGCCCCACGTGAAGTACTTAACATACCGTCAGGTATTTAGTTATAGCAGCGTACACAGAGCCCCACGTGAAGTACTAACCTTAGCTAGTCTACTCGTATTAGTGGTGATTTACTAATTTTTACAAGCTTTTATTTAGCTTGCACTGTATGTATGTGGGTATGTTTGGGCGAAATCTTGCAACTTAATTTTGAAGCACTTGCTGCCATTGGAATTTGCTGAAATTTGGTATACTTATGTAACCGCGATGACAATGCAATATTATGGTACCATGGAGCTGGTCTGATGATGTAGACGGAAGGTGGCCATAGGAACTCCACTAATACACAACACAACCTAGTCGTGTTTGGGCTCGTTGGATTTGTCTTAACAAGATCTTTAGTCATACGTGATGTTCAGGATCTCATGATGGAGCCGGAAAGTGGCCATAGGAACTCCTTAAATACACACCACAACCTAGTCGTGTTTGGGCTCGTTGGATTTGTCTTAACAAGATCTTTAGTCATACTAGATGTCCAGGGTCTCATGATGGAGCCGGAAGGTGGCCATAGGAACTTCTTAAATACACACCACAACCTAGTCGTGTTTGGGCTCATTGGATTTGTCTTAACAAGGATACTCCATCCACTTCACGGCTTTAAAAGCTTGTTTAAAAAGGATTTTTAATTATTACTTATTTCTAGTATTACGATCGTGAATGTCAGAATATTTACTATGGATATTTTATAGTAATGGATATCTATTAATATTAAGCAGGATAATGATAAAATCTAGCCATGCCATAATAATATTTATCTAAATTCAAAGTAAAGACTTGATTTGAAGGATCCTTCAACAAAAAACGTAAAAGGAAACTGAAGTAATCAAGAAAACTATGTGCAATACTCTAAGCGGACGAAGCATCTCAAGACTCTAAGGAAAAGATGTTCTCAGTAGATTCAATTAGGTTAATACCATTCGATTGACAGATATAGAATCGATGCAGTAAATAGGGCAATGAGTTGGCGGCAGGGCTGAGGACGCACTAGGCGCTAGGTAATTCCTGTGCGTCCTTGGCGGGTGCAGGGGGGGGAGGCGGGGGTGTAAGTAGAGGATGCACCGGACGCGGCCCGCTTCCTCCCGCACGCGCTATTTATAGCAAAGCAGCACGCCGCCGCCGCGCGCCCTACGGGCGAATGCTACACGTGTGTGATCCGTCAATATAAATTATAAACTGTCGGATTACGATATTTATTGACGTGTAGGGTAGTGTATTGACGGATCACAATATTTATCGCTGGATTTCTGGAAATCCTTGTGATCTGATCCCAGATCCTGTCAAAGTCAAAGTCAAATTTTTTTATTCGAATTAAGATTTTTACAAATAATTTTTCGACGTCAAAGCTATCATGGATGGCACGTTCACTACCAGTGTACGCCCTCTGTGGAGAAGAACGGCCAGAAGAAACTCTACAGGAATTGTATCTTTTGTATAAAAAGAATCATACATGAGTCATAATTACAATCTACTCCACTGATTTGGAACAACAGTTGACCAGACGTTTTTATCATCTAAGTAATCATTTATCGTATAATAGGCCTTAGAACAAACTCAAACTTCGCCATTTAAACATAAAACGTCAGTTTTCCTAGTTTCTAGGAACAACTCAATTTCAAGTTCCTTGCATGAAAAGATTTTTAATATTCTGATGAATAATCTCAAATTGCTTTTCCTTTGTCTGTGAAACTAGTTTAAATTTTGAGATTTACTGTTCCTAGATACACGAATACCGCTGTGACTATAATTATTTGTTATACATTGTATAACAGGGTCAAAAATATTTTTAGTTAACAAATTAGCTAATTGTTTCCTATAAAAATGAGTTAGATGCAATTGAAATTGAAATTGCTTGTGGAGCATAGGTAATAAGATGCATTTATACAGATTCTTAAAATTAATTTCCTCTATGTCCCGCCGCATGGGCATACAATATTTAAATGTCATAAAATAAAATAATTAAAATGTCATAAAATAAAGGTGTACAATGTACCTTTTGTCAAATAAAAAGAATTAAATACGTTAATATCAAAAATAAAAAGTTTGTCACTATGACAAGTCAAATTGTATAAATATTTGTTAAAATTAAATATACTATTGTTATACGACTTTTCCTGCGACTTTATATATTACAATGTGCCTATTATACATTTTTGGACCTGAAGGGTCGAGCAGGATTGAATAAAATTATTTAAGCCCTGTTTATCCAAACCGCTACTATTACTTATACTATAGGATGAGCTCTGACAGATTAAAATTTCAAGAACTTATTAATTTTATTTAATTATTTATTAAGTACAAATATTGAATATTTTTTGCTTAATATATTACTAAGCAAGCAGCCTATTCCTTTTCCTATTTCGTCACTAAATATAACAGTCTGAGCGGAAGAGTCCTTGTTGGACGACGAAGAGGGTGCTGACGTCGTGGGTACGGTCCATTGAACGCGGTCATCCGGCGTGGGCGTGCTTAGTAAAGGGGAGCCGCCACCGCCCGCCGCCACCGCGACTCGCCGTCCGGCCGTGAGGGCCGGGTCGAGGCACGCGGACCGGCTCCGGCGGCGTCCGCGTGTGCATGCCCGGCGGTACTCGCACAGGCCCGGACGCGCGCCGACCCGGACGCTGGTCGTGCCGGCGCGGCGCGCGCGGCGGTGCAGCGACACCCGGCGCGCGCGCACCCGTCAGCAAGCAGGCTCCACGCGGCAGGCAGGCATCCGAAAGTAATTTCCGTAGTCGTCCATTTCACCGTGGTGAAGGCGAATTTCGTCCAATAAATTCAGATGTGTATATTTTTAGCCCCCGACGCAAAAAAGAGGGGTGTTATAAGTTTGACCGCTATGTGTGTCTGTCTGTGGCACTGTAGCACTTAAACGGGTCAACCGATTTGGATGCGGTTTTTTTTTATTTGAAAGCAGGTTTTCTAGCGATAGTTCTTAGACATGTTTCATCAAAATCGGTTCAGCCGCTTCAAGGTCGTCAGCTCTTGTTAACTGCGGTTCGCATAATGTGTATTTATTTTTTACTTTTAAACGTACATGTGACCTAAAACTTGAAACTCTCATGTATGCTATATAACTTTGCATGATGATGGAATTATTGGTCTGATGCTGCAGCCAGGATATCCAGCACTCTTGAAAAATAATAGCAGATAAGTCGTGTTTGGATTCGTTTTGCTCAGTATTTGATTCTACATACATTGCAATGGTGGCAACACGATGAGCTGATGCTGCAGCCAGGATATCCAGCACTCTAGTACACTCTTGAAAAAATAATATTTAGCCTTTACGGATTACTAACAAGGGGCTCCGTGATCCCTACTTTGGAGATAAAAGATACTCAGGAATAAGTTCACGGTCATTTATTCTACGACTCTACAATATAGGTATCTACAGAAAGGCAAGACACGGGTGGAGAGAGCGCGGTGTGGGGAACAACTGAATGGTCGAGGCGACGCCACTGAAAACCGCTGATTCAGATTAACATATCATGTTTCCTGTGTCCCCACAAGCCGATTTATCGTGTTTGGATTCGTTTTGATCAGTATTTGATTCTAGATACAATGCAATGGTGGCAACACGATACTTGTAAGCTGATGCTGCAGCCATGATATCCAGCACTCTAGTACACTCTTGACAAAATAATAGCAGATATGTCGAGTTTGGATTCATTTTAATCAGTATTTGATTCTACATACAATGCAATGGTGACTACACGATGACCTGATGCTGTAGCCAGAATATCCAGCACACTGGTACTCCCTTAAAATTACTCTCCAATTTGATAGTGATCCTTTTAGATATAACTGTACTCATATATCATAATTTATTTGTAATAAACTTTAAAAATTATGAAATAAAAATAAATTAAAGATTTAAAAACCCCCGAAGCAAAAAAAGCAAAACATTAAAAAGTAAAAAAAAATACCTATTGTTGAGCCATCAAATTCGATAAAGTAACACCTATATACTATTTTAATTTTATTATAGAAATTGATGGATGGAACGATTTGGTTTGCTCGTTGAAATGACGCTATAATGTCACGTCGGGCACCGCTAATTGCAAAGTATAGTACCGGTTGTTGAAGCGAGAACGACGATGATGACGTCCCATCTTCTCCGGGCGCAGTAAGGAGTTTTTACATCAGTGGCTGTTTCTAATGGTTCCTGTCCATGACAACAAACAACACGACTATTTGGGTATAATGATTGATTGATACGTCATATACTTTCAGTAGATGGAAACGCATGCGGTCTGCGGGGTCAGCTAGTGGCAAAGTTGTCTCTGTCTAATCTGAAAGCGAAAGCGAGAAAGCGAAACATACATTATAATATTAGTGTGAAGTGTTATTTCCAATCTGGCTCCCTTCCTTACTTAGAGCATCTTAACTTTAACGAATAACACCTCATGTAATTTACTTGTGGAAAGTGATCTAAAGATCACTTCTAAAGAATTTCTATTGTAAATTTTATATGGCCTGAAGGATTTTCGAAAATAATAAACAAATTTATTAACGTTCTTGTGATGGTAAGTGCATGATGATGATGATGAAGTGCAAAAACAAAGTAACAAAAACATTGGACATGTTTAGTTTTGGGAGTCTGTTCTGTACCTACTCCTCCGAGGCATTGAAAAGGTGGCTGTTGGAGGCACGGTGTTCGGCTATTTCTATCGTGCTTCAACTGCTTTGTCTTTTTAAGCGTACCAACCACGGTAACCAAGGGTATTTTAGAGCACTTGCAGGTCGCGGGAAGTCGCTGGATGCGGGCAGCGCAGGAGCGGTCGTTGTAGAGGCCTTTGCTCAGTAGTAGACGTTTACAAACTGAAATGATGATGATTCTAGAGCACTTACAGCTCGAGTAGCGAGGCGTGCAGCGGCGGCAGGCGACGCAGCGCGGCGCCCGCGCACGCCAGCCGCGCGCCGCCGTCGCCGCACGCGCAGCCAGCCATGGCACAGCCAGCGCCACCCGCGCCCCCCGCACCGCCCCCTTGCAGCGCCCACACCAGCAGCGCCAGCGCCCACATGCTCACCGCGCCATCCCCGACACACAACACTGCACTCCTCTTATCGCGCACTCACTCACACCGGGACAGAGCCGGCTGTTGTAAGCACCTTCACGGTCGCGACGATCGAAAGCTCGCGCGCGGCACGTGGCGCGGAGTTCGCACTCGCCACTAGCACTGACACGTTCACTCGGTGCGCTGGTTGCGCGGACACTGCCGCCGGCCGCGCCGATGACGGGCCGGCGCGGCAGCGGCGCGCGGCGGCGGCGGCAGGGCTGCCAACACGACACGAGACGAGCTACGATGGGACTGCTAGTCCACGCTGGCACTGGCCAGCTTTACTACCAGCATTTGACATACATGTAAATTAATATTTATGAAATAAATCTGAATCTGACTATGTAACATTTGGCTATTACGTTCTTTTGATATAATTGTCGTTTTACACGATATTATTATGATATTTTCTTGAAAGTTTAAGTATAAAGCTTTTCATTGGCTAGGAATTCATCATAGGACTTACTGCGGAACAACCGAACTTCACCACAAACTTGTTTTATTGCAGTTCTAGTTACAATGCAGTGTTAAAATTAAAATATTAAAGGATTTGAGACTGAGGCGCTAATATGGTACTGATTATGAAAAATAGATTAATATACGCGATAAGAGCCATTTCTGATCGCAGATTGTTGAAGATGTAACAGATTGCAAACATTCTACGTGACAAATGAGCCACGTTTTAGTAGGTCAATACACCATTTCAGGAGATGGCTAATCACCCTTATTTCCACTATTTCTCTGTGCTTATTTCAGTGTATATGACGCTAGAGAACCCGAGATCATCGAACGCAAACGTGTCCAGCCAGCTTGAAAACCGCTTTTCGCTGGTCTCTCAATCTCCGAACAGAAGGGATATTTCAGGGAGAACAATAATACATACTTACGTAATAAAATTGTCCAAAATTTCATGATCTTATTATAGGAGCGTTACAGTAAAAGTTGTTGGTATCAGTACCATCCATTTGTGGCTTTTCATTCCTTAAAATAAAACACTTAATTATACGTAATCCTACATTCACCTTGAATACTGCGTACTGGAGGTCAAGTAGATGTAGCCTACTTTGAGATGTCGTTAATAATGATATTCTTTTGGTAAAACTGGCAAATTCAGGATTCTCTACACACCTATTAAACTTTTTCGCAAACTATTTAAGAGATAGAAGACAATATGTAGAGTTTGCAGGACATATATCGGACACTTACGCAACTTTATCAGGTGTTAGTCAAAGGAGCAACCTAGGTCCATTGGAATTTATTTTAATGGTTAATGACTTGCCTGATGTGTTAGAACATGCCCAATGCCTTTTGTTTGCGGACGATTTAAAGGTATTTTTAGAAATTAGAGAAAAAACGGATTGTGAGCGCTTACAGCATTATATCAATAAAGTTGTTCAATGGAGCAAAAATAAGAAATTAGATTTTAATACTGGTAAATGTAATCTAATGTCATATACAAGAGCTCACAAGCCTTGTAAGTACCAATATCAAATTACTGGGGAACACTTAAGTAGAGTCAATTCAGTGCGAGATTTAGGCATACAAATGACTTCAAATTTAACATTTCATCTTCATATTCAAAACTTATGCAAAAGGGCTTATAGAAAATTGGGATTTGTTTTACGGCACACAAAAGATTTACAAAATATAGCTGCAATAAAAGTTTTATACAATTCTTTAGTCAGAAGTCAATTAGAAACAGGAAGTATAATTTGGAATCCGCATGAGACAAAATATAACCAAATGTTAGAAAAGATACAAAATAAATTTCTGCGATATTTATATCTGAAAATGTATGGAGTGTATCCCTTTTTTCCACTTCTGTATCCTACATCGTTTGTGTTGGGCATGGTGGGGTATTATAAATTAGAAGTTAGAAGGGGGTTGGCCCTGGCAACATATATTTTTAAAGTTATTACAGGAAAATTAATTAATCCACAGATTTTACAATTGCTTTCATTGTACATCCCAAACAAGAGGCTTAGACGTGGTCCTCGAAACGAGCTGTTTGCGTTACCGGTCTGTAGGACAAATATCTAAAGCATGCCCCAGTTCCCACAGCTCTTCGAATATTAAACGCAGTGTCTTTAGAAATTGATGTTTTTAATTGTTCATTGGCAAAATTTACTCAGTTACTAAGTTACTTATAAATATTTAAGTTCTTGAAATAATAATTTTAATAATTAGTAGGTACCTATAATATTTTTTAGTTAACTTAAATTGTTGTTGTTGCTTGTTATAGAATTATGTGTTAATTATAAGAAAGTATATTTGTAATTTTAATTAATTTAAATGTGGCGGTATCGAGTTGGGATCTTCCTGTAATGATACCGTTTTCTATGTATACTTAGTTTAAATAAAGAAATAAATAATATTGGTCACCTTACTGCTAAGTTTGTATGGGAATAGTACATTGTTATACGAGGGGTGAAAGTAACTTATTTAGCGCCGAGACGGGGTTTGGGGCCTGAGCGTAGCGAGGGCCCTAATAGTTCGAGGCACTAAATAAGTCTTTAACCCGTGGTAAACACTGTGCTTTTCATTACGAATACAAGGAAAGTAAAATTAAGAACACGAATTAGCTAAATAAAAAACGAGTGAATCAGATGAACTCATTGTAAACAAAACCCTACAATTACAACTCGAGAAACAAATGATAATCGGATTGTTGCTTTCCCGTCTATTTTTATTTTTTCTGTGGCCGTGCCGGCCAGCTTTTGAGCCATTATTTTTAATTTCCATAATTGAAAAATGTTAAATATTTTGCCCTAATATATTTTATTTTAAAGAATAAGTTGAAAGTTAATTATAATAAAGTCATTTAAAAAATATATTCTTTAATTAATACTTAACTTTATGTTTTTTCAATTTAACATTGCGCTGTAATTGAGTGGCTGTATAGAAAGATTCGTGGAGTAACCAAAAATGGCTATAGTACAAGCTTTAAGAATGGCTAATTTCTTTACGTAGGCGTTTTGGCCACTTTATAGAGCTTAAAGTCATTAGATTTACATGTAATGTACCGGTAGGTATTGTTGTTTATTCCAAATTCCAACATGATCTTATAATTGTAAAATGCTATAGCTACTGAAGCAGGGTTGACAGCCCTCGCGCGCCGCCGCCCCGCAGGCGCCGCGGAGTCTGCTATTGCGACTATTTGCGACCCCCCAACCCGCACCCCCTGCTTCGGCTCAGCACATGTATTCACTACACTGGTACTAAACACTAAGGTAAGGTGATAATTTGATCGATAATGGGGGATTTTCCGACAGCCAATTAAAAAAAAATTGTTCATAAAACCGATAGATGCCGTTGACGATTCGTGGATGAAAAAATCCGGCGAGCCACCCAGGCAGGGCCATAAAAGGTTTAAAAAAAAGAATCCACAAAGTACACCTGGCGCCATCTATCGTCTTAATTCGGCTCGCTCGGACGGCTCCGTAGCCTAGGTGGTTGTGTATCTGCCTCCGACGCACAGGGTCGCGGGTTCGAATCCCGCCCAGGGTAAACATTCGTGTGATGAGCACTTGTGTTTGCCTTGTGTCTGGTTGTTGTTTATCTATGTATGTATTTATCTATTTATGTAATGTATATCAGCTGTCTGGTACCCATAGTACAAGCTCTGCTTAGTTTGGGATCAGAAGGCCGCGTGTGAAGATGTCCCTAAATTAGAACTATTATTTTTTATTTTTTTAACACGTTGACGGACACTATCTAAATACTTATATAAAAAAGAAAACACTGACTGACTGACTGAGTGACTGACATAATATCAACGCACAGCCCAAACCGCTGGGCTAGATTCCAAATTTGGCACGTAGGTTCCTTGGCGCCTTGGTTGCCGTAGGTAGGGTCGTTTTCTGTCCAATTCAAGTAGCTTTAGCTCTTCTAGATACGAAGATATTTTTTGTGCGCAATAATGTATTGTCGAACACGACTCTGTCAAATAACTCTCATGTTGCTAATGATGTAATTCTACATAATACGTTTCAATCAATCAATCAGCTTATTGCAGTCCACTGCTGGACGTAGGCCTCCCCAAAGCGCACGATCACCCGCTTTCCTCATCCAGCCACCACCAGCGACCTTCCTCAGGTCATCAGTCCACCTGGCAGGGGGGCGTCCCATACACTACGTTTCCCGAGCCGTGGTCTCCAATCGAGAACCCGTCTGCTCCCGTAGACAGCTCACTGCCACTTCAGCTTGCTACACTTCTGGACGATATCAACTACCTTGGTCCTCTGACGGATGATTTCGTTTCGGATTTTATCCCGCAGCGAAATACCAAGCATAGATCTTTCCATGGTTCGCTGAGTGACATGTAGCCGATGGGCCAGCTTCTCCGTCATGTTCCACGTCTCGGCTCCGTATGTCAATACGGGTAGGACACCCTGCTCTTCAGGCATTGCGGTAGCGGCGACGAGAATATATGACGCTGTTTCCCAAATGCTGCCCAGCCCAACTGTACTCTTCTTGCGATTTAACGCTCGAAATTGTCTCTACCCAACTGCAATATATGCCCGAGGTAGACATATTCTTGGAGAGCTTCGAGCACTTCGCCATTGATCGAGATCGGTTCCGGAATTATTAGTTCGTTGACCTTTAGTCATAATGCGTTTGCAACTCGATAAACACTTGTGACATTCGGTGTATTCTAATATATTTAGAATTATATTATTTTTCACAAGAATGTTTATGAATTATTATGTTTGTGTCTATTAATACAACAGACTCACTTAAATATAAAATGTTACTAGCTCCATACAAACATTACGATAAGTCTGTTGGTGTCAAGTGATACAATTTTGCTAGTTCTCGGTGCGAAAGAGACAATTATAGGTAGCGCTCTTTTGTGGCGTAAGGAGAAGACATGGGTCCGTTACCAATACCACTAACTACCGGGTCACCACCCGGAGGAAAGGCCTCTTTTTGTGGGATATAGCTCTCCATAACAGGGAACTGCCCTTTCAATAGAGAGGTTTTTGCCTGCTTGGGGTCTTCCTTAATCGCAGTTACAGAGGCTAGGAAACATAACGAGGAAACGAGGGCAGCTCCCGGACATGGGATACCTAAGGTCCAGTTCCTGCTTAGCTTTCTCGATTGAGCTTGCAATGTCTCTTCGGACCCTGGGTGGCGTAATGCCTGCCAATAGATTGAGCTTACTTAATTATCGAAGTTGGTTTTCAGCCACCCGTGATTGTCCGACAAGTTTAATTAAGAGCTATATCCATTAATTTGGTATGTGCAGAGCGATTCCATACCGAAGAAGCGTATTCACCGGCACTGAATCAAAGTGCCAACCCAGTCATTCGAACGGTCTCAAGCAAAGCTCCTGATCTGGTTGAGATCAGCTTTGCAAAGAGGTTGTTTTCAGTCTACTAAATCTTCTTCTGTAAGTTTTCACAGTTAGCTTTATACTTTATGATAGAAAGCGCAAGACAGAGTTTTTGCTGGATTGGGCTTCAATAAACTAAGCTTGTAGTAAGAGCCCAGGATGTTCAGGACTTCCGTGGTGTTATGCTCGGCTTCACACGACCTGTGAACTTGTTTTTCTCAAACTTATCCTCAATAAATTGAGTACATGACTTCTCAAGCCTAAAACTCGCCTGCTCGAAGATAAGTTTGGGATCGACAACACACGATCGGTTGAGCAGCAGCTTTTTAAACGCTGCACAGATTGATTGCTTCAAAGTGGGGAGCTTCGCCTCAAGTACTGCGGACTACTGGCTTAGCGCTTTTTTTCTCTGCGGGCGAATACGTCAATCCAGTTTGGATACAGCATTAAATGTAACCTGCCGGATTATCACTGGTTGTCTTAAACCGACTCCGGTACCAATGCTGTATCCACTTACTGGAATAGCGCTGCCAGAAGTCCGCAGGATTGTTGCAGACTCTTCAGAAAAGAACAAAATGCTTGACGACACCAGACACCCACTGTCCGATTACGCCACACCTGTGCCACAAAGGCTAAAAAGCCATAAAAACTTCATGAAGTGTGTTTCAGCACTTCACAACGACAATCGGACAAAGGAGAGATTGGGGTTGTGGTCACAGAGTGTTGACCTTTCTAGCCCTTTCGTCCCACTGTCTGAGAATCCACCTCCTGGATATGAGTTACCATGGCTTACCTGGAACTCTTTAAATAGGTTTCGGACTCAGGGCGGCCGAAGTAAGGAGAACCTTTTCAGGTGGGGATTCTCAGACCGTTCCCCAAACGATGAAGCATATTATGTCGTGCCCTGCGTGCCCAAATAGCTGCACGCGAGAGGATTTAATTTACGCTACTGACAACGCAATTCTTGTAGCCGATTTTTGGGCTGAGACAGTCTAGGTTTGCCAAAGACTCGAAAAGAAGAAGAAGAAGAACAGCTTGTAAGTGTGACAGAGGAGGAAATTTGGCTGGAAGTTGTTATGGTCATCCAGGGATATTCCATGCTTTGTGATAGCGACAACTATAGTGATTTTCTGCATAGCCTCGGTATTTGGACTGATAGTAGCCGCGGTTTACGATTTACGATTTATGACGTATTAAAAAAAAAACTACTTACTGGATCTCGTTCAAACCAATTTTCGTTGGAAGTTTCGATAATGGTGTGTTGCGATAATGAAATAAATAATAATTTAACTGATTTTGTACGTCTTTAATTGGCCCATCTTTCAAAGCATTACTTATAAATCGTTTGCAGGTCTTTACCGCGTTCTCGGCGAGTCCGTTACATTGGGGTGAATAAGCGGGTGATAAAATATGAACAATCCCATTTTTTTCGCAATATTCACTAAATTCCACCGATGTGAAAGTTTTCGCGTTATCGGTGACTATAGTGTTTGGCAGACCGAAATTGGCAAAAATGTTTCGTAATTTTAATATTAGAACAGTTGTAGACAGGTTCTGGACTGCCACGCATTCGAGCCACTTGCTATGAGCGTCAATTAAAACAAGGAAAGTCTTCCCATGAAACGGACCCAAATAGTCTAAGTGAACTCTAGCAAATACGTTTTCCGGCCACTCCCATGTTTCTATCTGCGCTTTTGGAGGAGAACTACGCAAAGACACACATCGGTAGCAATTTGCGACCATATTTTCTATATCTCGGTCAATATTTGGGTACCAACAGCGCTCTCTTGCCATTAATTTCATTTTCACAATTCCTAAATGTGCCGCGTGTAACTCCTGCAGTACAGCCGGCCTATAAACTAGTGGTACAACAACACGATGTCCACGCATTACACATCCGTTGTCCACATATAGTTCATGTTGACACTTCTGAAACGGAGGCAAGTCTGTATCCACTTTTCTAGGCCCCCCTTTGGTCACATACTGGACAACTGTCGAAAGAGTTGTATCAGCGGCCGTTGCTGTCTGCATTTCTGCTAACGAAGCTGGCAGGGACGCGCCAGCAGCTGCCACGGCGTTCACGTAACCAACGCCGCCAGCGCTCTCAGCGAACAGCGGTTCCTTATCAACCGGAAACCTACTCAAATAATCCGCTATGTTACTTTCGCTGCTTATATATTCAATTTTGTAGTTATAAGCCGCAAGAAATAACGCGTAGCGTTGTAGCCGTGACTCTGTCATTAGAGGAATGCCTTTGTCAGGTGAAAATATCGAAAGTAAGGGCTTGTGGTCCGTCCTCAAGATAAACGGTTACTGACGGCCGTACAAGTAATCGTGGAATTTTTTAATTCCATAAATAATTGCGGTGGCCTCTTTCTGGATCTGACTGTAGGCGCGTTCGCTTTTGTTAAGTGCGCGGGACGCAAAACTGATAGGGCGCTCGGCCCCGCTGCGGCAGCGCACGGCCAGCACCGCGCCCAACCCGCCCGGCGCCGCGTCCACGGTCAGTACCAGTTGCTGCCGCGGGTCAAAATGCGCTAACACACGTGACGAACTCAGCTCCGTTTTTACTGGGTCAAACGATTTTTGTTGCATTGCAGTCCATTCCCACACAACATCTTTGCGCAACAAATTATGCAGGGGCTCCAGCAGCGCCGCCGCTTGCGGTATGAAGCTGCGATAAAAATTAATTAAGCCCAAAAATGATTTTAATTGTTTAATGTTATTAGGAAGCCGGGCCTCCACGATGGCTTTTATTTTTTCGGGACTTTTGTGAATACCTTGGCTATCTATTGTTACGGTCTAGCAGTAGCAACTAGCGCCATCTATCCACAGAGCCGGGAACTATCTAGATATCTCAAGACGCTCGAGAGCTGTTTACGTAATGCGTCTACTCGATGCTAGATGGCGGCTTTGTTCCGGAATGTTCGTCGTAGTGTGGGACTGCACTGGTAGTTTCTGGAAGATTCTAGACCCGACTTCGGCGCATATATAAGGCGGCCGGCTCTGCGCGAGTTCAGTTCAGTTTCGAGTGAGCTATCAGAGTGAAAACTTCAAAGCGATCAAGAGCGAAGAAACCTGCGACCTAAGCGATACCTACGGATTACGAGTGACTCTGTGAATTGGATTATAGTGTGATTTGCCCTGGAACCAGTTGTTCATCGTCGAATAAACCCTCGAATTACGTCATTGGTGTTTTAATCCAAATTATCGAACCCTTGTACGTAACACTATTATAAAACCGAGATATTCTATTTTATTTTGGTAAAAATTGCATTTCTTTTTTTGTAACATGAGCCCGGCGTCCTGTAGTCGCGAGAGTACGGCTTGAACACGCTCCCAGTGCTGGTCGGCGGTGGGCGCGGCGATGAGCACGTCGTCCAGGAAGCACACGACGCCGTCCAGCCCGCGCAGCAGCTGCGCCATGGCGCGCTGGAACAGCGCCGGCGCATTCGCCAGCCCGCCATACGGCATTTTTTTAGTCACATAATCTTCAATGCAGTTACAAGTTGTCGCAGTTTCGAAACTGTTACGAAACGTGGCGACTGTGTGGGGTTCGGTCTGTATGTGTGGTAACATTTAACACACAACCAGACCAAAAATGTTTCAGTAACTATTTGTAGTCGTTGTGTTCACACGTTACGTAATCATTTGTGTAGACTTCTTTTTATACACATTGTGTTTAGTTTCTAACAAGTATACAATCAAGAAGTAAATGTGTAGTAACGGTGTGTTTACGGTGTTACTATAATAGTAATTTATGTACACGAGGTGTGGTAATGTTACGTCATTGTTCCTAAACAATATATTACCAAAATGAAATAAAAATCCACTGTTTCCCAAACTTGTTTATGCTGACAAGTTGCGTAGACAGCCAAAGCAACGTAATTTCCGCAGTACATCGACTTTCTACAGAAAAGTTAACAATTTATTAGTTCCACAAAGCCGTCCTTCAAGTAGAGTAGATATCTAAATTTTTCATATATAAGTAATAATGAAAATACATTTATTTTCTTATTTGTAATAACAAAAGTACGAATAACATAGTAATATTATGTTAAATATACACATTATTATCATTGGACAAAAAGCATAGAAGCCATTTTGTATGTGTTTAATTTAGTTCAGCGTTCTCTCTTGTCTTACAGGCAAAGTATCAAATCAAGAAAATAGTTCTGAAGTACGTGTTGTCGAATTGTCGAATATGCCAGTGGAAGGTGTTGCAACCTCTTCTAATATATGTAATCTCAACGAGGGTCCGAATTCTTACAGTTTCGCAGCAGAAACCGAAGAATATGATGAAGTTACATTTGGCTATGAATTATCTGATTCTGACAACGATACACATTCTATTGATATAAAAGATCAAATTCAACAATGGGCATTAAAGTACCAAATTCCGCATAATGCCCTAAATGAATTACTTATTATATTGCGAGAACAATCAAACACTGATTTCAAAAACTTACCAAAAGACAGTAGAACTTTATTAAAAACGCCAACATCAAACAATATAATACCAATGGGCACAGGAAAATATTGGTATAATGGTTTAGAGAATTGTTTGAAAGAAGTTTTGAGTCAAAATATTATGGTGTCAGAGTTACCAACGTGCATATATTTGTCTTTCAACATAGACGGCGTACCAATACACAAAAGCACCAAAAATGAATTTTGGCCAATTTTGTGCAAAATAGACAGCATGGATGTTGCCCCATTAGTTATAGCAATATATTTTGGAAGCACCAAACCACCCTTAGAATTATTTTTGCGTCCATTCGTAAATGAGCTCTTAAAGTTACTTCAAGATGGATTACTTTTACAAAGGCAAATCTTAACTATCAAAATTCGTTGTTTCATATGTGATACACCTGCGAGGTGTTTTATAAAAAGTGAGTTCAAAATATGAATTGATAAAAATACTTACTACTTACCTATTTGATTTTTATCTGCTGTAGGTACATAAACATTACGAACAACTGTTTTACAATTTTTCCGGATATTCTCAGCACCACACGATTGTTTTTACTTGAGTAGCTATAGGTGATATTATATTTCAGTGGATTTAAAATATATTTTTTTAGGTACTGTAGGATTCAACAGCTATCATGGATGTATGAAATGTTCAGTAATCGGAGAGTACGATAGAAGAGGACGGCATATGAGTTTTCCCAGAACGGACATGCCTTTACGTAATGACTATTCATTCAGAAATCGATTAGATCCAGATCACCACAAAGAAAAAAGTGCAATCGAAGATTTACCAATAGATCTTGTTAATGATTTTACGATTGCAGATGCTCTTCATTTATTAGATTTGGGAGTAATGAAGAGATGTTTGTTGGGATGGACTAGTGGCAGTTACAATTTTCAAACAAAGTGGTCAGCAAGAAAAGTTCAGGATGTTTCCAGAAAACTAATGGAAATTAAATCAACTACTCCATCAGAAATACAACAAGGAAGACTAAGAGAATTAAATACCCTTCACTTTTGGAAAGCTGCTGAATTCAAAAACTTTTTGTTATACTACGGTCCAGTAGTACTAAAAAATCATTTGCCATTTGAAGTATACCAGCATTTTTTAACATTGTTTTGTGCCACCACAATTTGTTATTCCGATGCTTATGCATCTTATCGGCACATAGCTGAAAAACTTTTTGTTGATTACATCGAAAAATTTGCTGAAATTTATGGTCATGACTCCGTGAGCAGTAATATTCATAACCTATGTCATATTGTAAATGATGTTTCAAGGTTCGGCTCTCTACCTTCTCTAAGTGCATATCCATTTGAAAATATGTTGTTTAAAATAAAAAACCTTTTACGAAAAGGCGATAAACCATTAGAGCAAGTAGCGAATCGCATACAGGAATTGTCAAAGTTAAATTTCATAGACCACAAATCTCAACGGATGTATCCTATTGCCAAATATGAAAGTGTATTGGAAACGGGTGAAAAAGTATTTACTACAGTCAAAATGAGAGAGAATTATCAGTTGTCAAAACACATTAAAGATAAGTGGTTTTTAACTACTGATAATAATATTGTAGAGATGAACTTCGCCATTTTTGACCAAGGAAACATAAAAATCGTTGGAAAGAGTATAAAACATAAATACAATTTTTTTGAGCGACCGTTTAATTCTTCATATATAAATATTTTTGCAACATCACTCGCTTACGAGCTAAATGAATTTAAAAAATACAAATTACAAGATATAAAATGTAAACTTACATCTATGGTTTGCAACACTCAGGTGGTATTTATTCCAGTATTGACAACATTAGGAGCATGATTGATTAGGAGAGAAGATAATCACGTTAATATACTTCAATTGCCATTCAAGGTTATAAAAGTCCTCATGTTTGTCGTAACCTGCTTATGATACTTGTGTATGATTAAATATTTGAAATAAAATTAAATATTTACGTAACATTATGTTTATTCTCGAAAAATCACTTAAATAATATAATAAAAGTGTGGAACAAAAATTAAAAATATGCTCTAGAAAAAACAACCCATATACCCATGTAAACATGATTTTGAGGTTTTACCAAGCGGTGGAAATTACTGCTCGGAATTGGTAAAACCTACAAATAAATTGTCAATAACGTTAAAACATATCAAATATAACTAATTAAATCAAATAAAAAAAAATATTATAAAAATCAGTAGTGATACCTACTGTTGGGCGACCGATATTCATTTTTTTCTTTCTATACAGTCAGCCATACTAACAAATCAATAATTATCAGTAATTTTTAAAACAATTATTTAAAACTGCTTCATTATAATCTCTATCAACTATCAAAACTTACGCTATATTTATGATTTACATATCTGTTCCGTCACGTGCAGCAAGCAACTTCGGCATTTTTCTACATCAATCATTGAATCAATAATGTGTCTATGTTAATCTTGATTCACTATATCGGTCGCCCAGTATCTACTACCACAGTATCTACTACTGAGTATCTACTACTGTTGGGCGACCGATATAGTGAATCAAGATTAACATAGACACATTATTGATTCAATGATTGATGTAGAAAAATGCCGATGTTGCTTGCTGCACGTGACGGAACAGATATGTAAATCATAAATACCGACCGATATTCATTTTTTTCTTTTTATATAGCTTAAACATACTAACAAACCAATAATTATCAGTCATTTTTTTACCCACGACGGACGGAACGGAACGGAGGCGGTATATGCGTTTGGGGTAAGAGGTTGTTTGTTTGTTTGTTTGTTTGTTTGTTTGTTACCTTCTATCTCGAAAACCACTGGACCGATTTAGTTCCGGTTTTTTGCATTGAAAAGGTATCACTTCAACTTAGGATCTTAGATATGTTTTATGTAGGTAGATCATCAGGGAGCGCTGCAGCAGCCTGATAAGTTGGCAACACAGGAGTTATCAAAAACTACCGAATCGATTTCGATGCAGTTTTTTGCATTCAAAAGGCTTCATATTGGAGCTGGTTGTTAGACATGCTTTGGGGCGGTAGACCACCAGGGAGCCCTGCAGCAGCCACATAAGTTGGTACTACAGGAGTTCTCAAAAAGTACTGAATCGATTTCGATGCGGTTTTTTGCATTCAAAAG
This sequence comes from Carpatolechia fugitivella, assembly GCA_951230895.1. NCBI lineage: Eukaryota > Metazoa > Arthropoda > Insecta > Lepidoptera > Gelechiidae > Carpatolechia > Carpatolechia fugitivella. Next base: position 145,924 of record OX579654.1, on the reverse strand, counting down.
GCTTCATTTTGGAGCAGGTTCTTAGATACGTTTTATGGAGGTAGACCACCAGGGAGCCCTGCAGCAGCCAGATAAGTTGGTACTACAGGAGTTCTCAAAGAGTACTGAATCGATTTCGATGCGGTTTTTTGCATTCAAAAGGCTTCATTTTGGAGCAGGTTCTTAGATACGTTTTATGGAGGTAGACCATCAGGGAGCCCTGCAGCAGCCAGATAAGTTGGTACTACAGGAGTTCTCAAAGAGTACTGAATCGATTTCGATGCGGTTTTTTGCATTCAAAAGGCTTCATTTTGGAGCGGGTTCTTAGATACGTTTTATGAAGGTAGACCACGAGCGCTGCAGCAGCCAGATAAGTTGGCACTACAGGAGTTCTCAAAAAGTACTGAATCGATTTCGATGCGGTTTTTTGCATTCAAAAGGCTTCATTTTGGAGCTGGTTGTTGGATATGTTTTGAGGCGGTAGACCACCAGGGAGCCCTGCAGTAGCCAGATAAGTTGGCATTACAGGAGTTTTCAAAACTACTGAACCGGTATCTTTACAGATCAGGTTCTTGGACATGTTTTATGGCGCATGGCGGTAGACTATAAAGAAATACTGCAACAGCGAGGATAGGTGGCCGCTTGGACACTAAGTAACTAGTAGTCTCAATATCGCACATACCAAATTTCTGCCAAATCCAAACAACATCCATCATTTTGATTACCGCCAGTTAGTTTTAAAAAGGCATACTAATAAATTATGTATGTTTAATTACTAGCATAATATACAATATCGAAACACAAAGAAAACAAAATTTCGTCATTTTTAATGATAT